>JAADXE010000224.1:0-38432 GCA_023337545.1 Pythium coloratum
CAACTGGGACGCGCATCCAGGCGGCCGCGTCGCGTTCATGCTCGCTGGCGAGGACGCCACCGACGTCTTCTCGGCCATGCACAAGACCAGCGCTTTCAAGCTCCTCGCACAGTTCTACATCGGAGACGTGGACGAGAGCACGCGTGGTGATGGTGCGACCTCCGCCCAAGACCCAGAGCTCGAAGAGAAGCGAACCAAGTTCATCGCCGCCTTTCGCCAGCTTCGTGTGAAGGCCAAGTCGATTGGATTCTTCGACGCCAGTACCACGTACTACGTGTGGAAGGTAGTGAGCACGTTCGGTCTGTGCGTCGTGTCTGCGCTGATGTGCTTTGCCAGTGACAGCTTCGCAGTGTACATGGTGGCAGCGTGTATCATGGGTTTGTTCTACCAGCAGTCGGCTTGGCTCGCCCACGACTTCGCTCACCAGCAAGTGTTTGCCAATCGACGCCACAACACCGTCACGACCATTCTTCTCGGCAATGTGTGGCAGGGCTTCAGCGTCCAGTGGTGGAAGAACAAGCACAACATGCATCACGCAATCCCCAACATCCAGAGCATCAGCGAACGCGATACCGAACGCGGCTTCTCCGGCGATCCAGACATTGACACGACTCCGTTCCTGGTGTGGAGCAACGAGCAGGCCTCGACAGTCTTCGGGTCGGCGTTTGATAGCTTCATGGTCAAGCAGCAGGCGCACTTCTACTTCCCCTTGCTGCTCTTCGCGCGTCTCAACTGGATGACGCAGTCCTACCAGTACGTGTTCAACCAAAAGGGAAGTGTCAAGTACCAGTACGACCCCGTGGAGTTCCCGCTGTTGGAAAAGATCGGCCTCGTCGTGTACCTCGTCTGGAAGTTTGCACTGATGTACGCCGTGGGGATGTCCCTTGGGGAGGCAGTGGCGTTCTTCTTCGTGAGCCAAGCGGCTGGAGGGATGTTCCTTGCCATCGTGTTCAGCGTCGGACACAACGGCATGGCAATCTATGATCGCGAAACAAAGCCCGAGTTCTGGAAGCTCCAGGTTTCGGCTGCCCGCAATATTCGCAGCTCACTGTTTATCGACTGGTTCATGGGCGGGCTCAACTACCAGATCGACCACCACTTGTTCCCGATGATGCCACGCCACAGCTTCCGTAAGCTCAATGAACTCACGAAGTCGCTGTGTAAGGAGCACGACATCCCATTCTACGAAGTAGGCTTCTGGCAGGGGACTTTTGAGGTCGTCGGCCATCTCAACGAGATCGCCAAGGAGTTCATCACCGAATTCCCAGCCATGTAGACGGACAGGCAACTTCTCGAAGACTACAGTGGGAACGACCAAGTGACCGAAATGGAGCAAACCAGGCTTGTTTTGTCTGAAATATAATTGAATTTTGAATTACAATCGCGCGAAGGCGTTGTTCGCCGGTCGGCTCGAGTCCATGTCGTCGTCGCATGCAGCACAGTGTTCGTAGATGCGCTTGGCCAGCTCGTCATACAAGTCCTTGTACTTGCTTGGAACTGGAAAACGGTGGCCGTCTTCGTGGAACACCACCATTTTCTTCAGTGGTGAAGCTGGGAAGATCGTCGTGTGGCTGTCGTAGGCATTGGCGAGGTTGAGGCCTTCCTCGTACAGCGGGTCCGCACGACCGACGATGTGGATGGACGGGATCGGCACAAGGATCGGACGTCCGTCTGGAGTCTCAAAGAGATCGCGAAACTCGACGCCACCAAGCTCCGCTCCTCCGACACAGACACAGAGCTTCCACGGCACTTCGTCGCGCGTCTGCGTGTACAGCGCCGAAATCACCGTGGCGAGCACGCTGCCCTGGGAGAACGCCACGACGACGTCGACTGGCCCATGCTCACGGATCTTCTGGTCCATGAAAGCCACTGTCTCGTCGAATGTATCGAGGGAGTAGAGCCACTGGGTCTCGTCTTCAGCCACCTGGTCGGCCGTCTTGGCGTACCACCACTCGTAGAACGGCGCGTCCTTGGCGTGGATCTTTTCGATGACAGGGTCCGTTGGGCCTGTAGCCTCGAACGGCGCGTCCAGGAAGATGAACTCGGCGTTCTCTTCTCCCATCGCGGCGCGCAGACCCTTCGTCTGGTTGATCATGACCTTGGCGTTCGTGCGGTGGCCGTGCATACACAGCACACGAAGCTGTCGACGCGGCTGCGTCTGCTTCTGCTGGAGCTGGACCTCTTCATCAAAGAGCGCGGCCGCAGCGCTGGCGCCAGGGGGATTCGTTGGGCTGGATGGTGTGCGTGTGGTCATCGTAGACGGCGTTGTGTTGTGGTGGTGGCAGAACGAGATCTGTGCCATGAGGAGACCGGCCGCACAACGATCGCCTGCATTTTTGCTGGTGAGGCAGCAACGTTTGACGTGAACATGACGCGATCAGATGCGCTTTTTGATTGGCGGATATGGAGACCACGTTCAACAAACCACATATTAGCCAATCAAAAATCCACAAATGGCACCAGGCTGACGTCATTGTCATGGCTTCAGTTTTGTGGTGTCGCCTGTCCCAATAAAGACGAATCTGCACACGACCCGATCCTGTAGAAGACAGTTCTATACGTCGCATTTGACGTGCATGAGGGGATTCACGGGTCTATTTAAGCGGTTAGAGCTAACGGAACAGTATCTGTATCGGAAATTGAAGAGGAGACAGCCAACATGTTTTGCGAAGGAATGGCCTTTCAAGATCTGTAGAGGACATCAGCGTTGGGCGGGCTAGAACTATTGCGCTGATCAGCTTTCCAAGACGTATGGAGCAGTGAGGGACAATCGAAGAACATTGTGCATCTGTCACGATCACTCGATGGTTTCAACATTGTACTCTCTTTCGGAAACGAGTCTATCCTCTCCGCCCAGCTCACAATCGTGAGCCAGCAGTGGTTCCGTCCTGTTCATCGCAGGCACGGCAGTGGTCGAGGACGATGCGAGCCAGCTCTTCATACAACGGCTTGTACTTGCCTGCGGATGGGAATTTGTGGCCGCCTTCGTGGTGGACGATCATCTTCTTCAGGGGCGAAGTTGGGTACGCGGTGCAGTAGTTGTCGTACATCTCAGCCAGTGCGTAGCTCTGTTCACTGAGAGGGTCGTACTCCCCCACCAAGTGGATCGACGGGAACGGCACGAGGAGCTTCCGCCCTTCAGGAGACTCGAAGAGATGACGGAACTGGATCCCCTGCACAGGCACGCCACCAGCACAAATGCACAGCTTCCACAGTCGCTCGCCGTGCTTGTCCAGATACAGCATCGACAGCAGCGTCAGCAGCACTGCGCCCTGCGAGAAGCCCACAACGACGTCAAACGGACCCAGTTTCTTCAGCTGATCGGCCATGAACTCGAGCGTCTCGAGGTGGTGCGCGAGTTGGAACATCCACTGGGTCTCGGTTTCAAAGTCCACATCGGCGGGCACGACGTCCCACCACTCGAAGAAAGGCGCGTCCTTGCCGTGGTGCTCCTCGATCACGGGGTCTGTGGGGCCCTTCGCCAGGTGTGGCGCGTCCAGATACACGAACTCGGCCACGTCTTCAGGCAGCGCGGCGCGGAGGCCCTTGGTCTGGTTGATCATGACCTTGGCGTTCGTGCGGTGGCCGTGCAGGCACAGCACGCGCAGCTTCTTAGGTGGCGTCACCATGCTCGCAGTTTGCTAACGGCGTTTTTATCGAGTGAGCTCGTAGAGCTCGTCAAACAGACGCGAACCCAGGCTTCAAGTGCGCACGTTTTGCGTGAATCGCGGAATGCTGACGTCGACCTTCCTACACGTAGCTTCAAGTCACAGTGGACTTTCTCATTGGCTCTTCATCCGTCTGAATTTGAAGAGGTACGCTATCAGGTCCAATTCCAACCAATCAAAAACACGAACGCACTATATTTAGGTTCAGGTCAGAAGCTTCTAGCTTGAGAGCTGTCGGAATGGAACACAAATCTAGAGGCGGCTACTTGGTTCGTCGCATGCGCGGCAATGCGCTTTGATGACGTCGGCAACTTCATTGTACATGGCTTCATACTTCTTGGCAGACGGGAACTTGTGGCCGCCGCTGTGGTAGTACACACGCTTCTTGAGATCGGACTGCGGATACGCTGTCGGGTAGTCGTCGTACATGCACGCGAGTCCGACGCTCGCGTCGTAGAATGGATCCGTCTCGCCGATGATGTGGATGGATGGATACGATACGAGGAAGTCCTTCCCGTCGGGGCCTTGAAACTCTCTCTGGTGGTTCACGGCACGCACACGCACGCCGCCCACACACACGCAAAGCTTCCACGGACGTTCTTTCTTGGCCAGCAGATACTTCATGGAGAGCACGGTGAGCAGCACTGCGCCCTGTGAGAAGCCGACCACGACGTCGATTGGCGCGAGCTCTTTGAGCTTTTGGTCCATGAACTCGAGCGTGTCGCCGACGTGCTCGTGGATGAAGATCCACTCGGTGTCTTCCGTCGGTAGGTTGTCGTCCTCGTTTACTGGCCGCATGGTCCACCACTCGTAGAACGGCGCGTCCTTGCCGTGGTGCTTCTCGATGACCGGGTCGATTGGGCCGCGCGCCAGGTTGGGCGCATTGAGGAAGATGAACTCAGCGTCGTCACCCAGCGCCGCGCGCAGACCCTTGGTCTGGTTCAGCATGACCTTGTCATTCGTGCGGTGGCCATGCAGACACAGCACGCGCAGCTTCTTCTTCGTGGCTAGCGTCGCCATCGTCTCTGCAATGCTAATGCGCAAGTGGCAGCTTGAACTTGCGGTCTGTGCCGGTGCGAACGTGGCTTCTTCGTGGCTGTTGACGTCAACGGATCACATGTCGACAAGCGATGACGCCCGCATCTGAATGAGATATTTATTTGTGGATCAAAGTAGCCAGTTCCATATTTGGATCGGCTTCCATATCTTATGGACTGTTGCTACAATTGGTCAATATTAGATGCCATAGGATTGGCTGAAATCCAACTTGGATATGATTGGGTAAAATGCTCAGTGCAGTGTCAGCACCAACCGATTGGACGCTTGTGGCCGAGCCTGGAGCTTCCCAATGCAAGGGCGTCGATCACTTTTCATCCACGAGAGAAACAGTAAAGATGGCCAAGACGTCCCCAAAGACTGCTGCTGGTAAGGCTGCCGCCCAGGTGTCCAAGAAGGTCACCAAGGGTGCCCACGGCAAGGCCGTGAAGATCCGCAACAAGGTGCACTTCTACAAGCCGAAGACCCTTCAGCTTGCCCGTGCTCCAAAGTACGCCCGCAAGTCGGCCCCAGCGCGCAACAAGCTCGACAAGTACCGCATCATCAAGGCGCCACTGACGACCGAGTCGGCCATGAAGAAGATCGAGGACCACAACACCCTCGTCTTCCTCGTCGACCTTAAGTCGAACAAGCGTCAGATCAAGGACGCCGTGAAGTCGCTGTACGACATCAAGGCCGCCAAGGTTAACACCCTGATCAGGTACACCCCTTCGTGACGATATTACCCTTTTCCAGAGATATTTCCCAGCGCATGGAGCACCCGCAGTCCCGGTTGGGACGAAGGCGGCGTCGCTTTGCTGGGAGCTACGTCTCTCTGGTCCCCCACTTCCCCCCTCCACCTGATTAGCGAGCAGAATGACTAACATTTGCCTGTTGTTTGTCTCTGTAGAACCGATGGCCAGAAGAAGGCGTACGTGCGTCTGACCGCCGACTACGATGCGCTTGACGTTGCCAACCGCATTGGCGTGATCTAAGCGACCAGCTAGCGTAGTGCGAATGCTGCTTTGCCATCTCACCTAATATACGAAACAGAGCTTGATGGTGCTGAGAGCTTCCTCTCGCGCGTCAAGCGACGTTACGGACTTGTGGAAATACTGTCAAATGGCCTTGCATCCCTCTCGTTGTTTCTAGTCTACTACGTACAGATTAACATGCTGCCTACGCTGCCAGTGTGTATGCCTCACTGGAAGATCTTGATGAGACTGTCCGCTCCGCTCGAGGCGACGAAGTTCCGCGTCTGGTGGTACACGACCGAGTGCACGGCTTCAGACCACTTCGGTCGATGGACCTGCTCAAGGAACAGCAAAGGATTGACGTCAGTGCTGGTTGTGGAGGTGAAAACAGCAAACAACGGACGCACCTGAGTCTCGAACACACACTGACGCTCTGCAACAGACCAGATCCGCATCGAGCCTTCGTGACCTACACATCGAGTCATCATCCTCGTCAGTTTAAAGGCTTCATCCTGTCCACCATAGGGAATTCACTCACCCCCAGAGACGAGATACAGGCCACCCGAGTCGATCGAGATCGACGACACCGCGTCTTGATGTGCCACCATCGTCGCCACACAATCACCTGTACAAATTGCACAACAATCAGCACCAACGGGCTTGGAAATGGCTGCAAGCCATGAGTACACGCACCTGAACGCATGTCAAACATGCGAATCTTCCGATCATGGTGGGCAGTGATCGCTACGGGCATGGACGGATGCACGACAACCCGATTTACTTGGGAATCACGACCAGTTGCGTCGCAATCGGCCGCGCGAGCCATTTGGATGAGCTGCTCGCCGTGGAAATCATACTGCGCGATTCCGCCGTTTGTGTAGCCCACAACGCAAGTCTTTGAGTCACTCAGCAACGTGTGCACCGACGTGGGGATCAGGTTGCCTCGGACATTGTGGCCGACTGCCTTCGCGTGAGACTTTGTGGTACATCGTAGTTCGCTCTTCAGGGCCAGTTCTGTTGGATGGGTAGAGAAGTTAGAGAGACGGAGTTTCGATAGCAATTGAGATCCGTCGGCAGCGTACCTGACGATAGTCCCCACGTTCGAACGATGCCATCGGAGCCGGCCGAAAAGAGCACGTTTGTCAAAGGGTGCGCGTGCAGGTCCCATACGGCGTCGTCGTGGGCTCGCTTCACCGAGTGTGCCTTGAGCGTGTTGTAGTCTTCCATGGTGTACGGCTCGCCTTTGTCTTGGTCAGCCGCGGGCAGATTGTACATGCAGATAGATCCGTCACGGCCAGAGGTCACGAAGGCACCGGGACGACCAGCAGCACAGTTCGGGTAGTTCTCGGCGCTGACCATCGCGACAGCAAGCACGCTCTGTGTGTGAGCGCGAACAGTCAAAATCGATTCCAGCTCCGTTGTTCTGCATGCAGTATTAGAATACCAATCAGAGGCGGGAAGATGGCAGTAATCGAACTCCAGTTGTACGCACCGTTGCGAAGGAGGTCCGTTGATTGCATTCGACAGGTTCCACACGCGCACCGAGCAGTCTTCACTGCCAGAGACTAGGATTGGCTCAGTCGGATGGAAAGCCACGGCGCGAACAGCGTCCTACATAGATTCCGATTCAGTAAATCATTCCACAGAGATCACCATCACCAAAATATCTCACCATGTGACCCGACAGCTTCAACTTGAGCTTTAGCGGTCGGAACGATGGCTTGACGACCACCGCGGCCGGCTGCGCCTTCGCACCCTTGGCACCTTCGGCTGACGACGGCTGACTTGAAGAATCGGCTGTTGTCGCGCCCCGTGAGCCCATGCGAGGCCGCGAGATCTCAAGACCCTTGGGGGTCGGAGGGGTCTTCCCCACTGAAGCGCTGTTGACACTGTCGGCTCGATAGATATGCGCTTGTGGCTTGGGGCTGCTCATCGGCGACTCTATCGCCGTCTGAGCTGGCACTGCTCTCTCCACTGTACGCGAGATTGTCACAGCCGGACGCGAAATGTCGGCTCGCTCTGCCTTGCGCGGGGGAACGCCGTTATGCAGTGGCGTACTCACTGGCGCTGGCGACACCAAATACCGACCGCGTTCCTACAAAGCAAGCCAGTTAGTCTCATTGTGATGTCCGCATCTATAGAGATATGTGTGCGTACCTGGCGCAGCGCAAACTCCAGCATCTTGACGCGCAGCATGGCCTCCTTGTACGCGTCTTCTTGCTGCTGGCGCTGGTTCTCCAGCTCGCGCACTTGCGCCTGGAGCTGCTGGCGCTCTTCCTGCCACTGGGCCTCTTCATTAGCGACGCTGGCGAACGAGCGCTGCAGAAATCGAAGCGCACTCTCCACCGAGTCCATCGCAGCGTGGCTTCTCCGCTGAGCTCTCCATACACTGGCGCCAAGGTAAACTTCGGTTGAGTCCCCTGCGCTTTTGTGTCCGGGGGGCGCGACTCAGTTCGGGAAGGACGCCCGTTCGACCCGCATAAGTTAACTTATAAAACCTCACTTGAAGCTCATTCCACCTCGAAATCCAGGCATGGGTGCGGTTACAACGAACAGTAATCACGGGTGCGTAACCAAATCTTCGGTGTTCCTGTATAGTGTGGTCCACGCCACTTCAACACCACCAATTGCCGTCACAGACAAGGACACCATCACGCCACCACCACGAGGCGGAAGAGCAATTGACGAAGCGCGAGCGGATCCTGTATTGATACCACGGACCCACGTGAGCGTTTGCAGACGTACTGACATTAGAAGCGTAGTTGCTGCGCGTGTGGTGCTACTGGGGACGTCGCTGCATTCGCCATGTTCGAGACGCTCGTCACGGGCGTGCTCACGAATGTGATGGGCAGCTTCATCGACCCCAAGTGCTTCAGCTCCGACAAGATCAACATCGCCGTGTGGTCGGGCTACGTGGTGCTGCGCGACCTGGAGCTCAAGCCCGAGATCATCGCGCACCCGTCCATCAACCTCGTGCGCGGCGTCGTGGGCTCCGTCGAGCTCAAGATCCCGTGGAATCGCCTGCAATCCGAGTCGGTCGTGCTCACGGTGGACGATGTGTACCTGTTGGTGCGCACAGAGGAGGACATTGAAGGCGTGCTGATGGAGATGGACGAGTTCACGATCAAGAAGCAGCTTCTCGAGCAGTTGTACGAAGAAGCGAAGAAGAAGCAGGCGAAAGAGGCCGAAGAGAAGGACGCCGGCGCTGCGAAAGACGACGGCTTCGCGGCGCGACTCGTCAACAAGATCATCGACAACATTGAAGTACGGCTGCTGTTTGTGTTTGTGTGGTGGCTGGTCAGCTCAGGAGTTCTCACGTGTCGTTGTTGTGTTATGTGTTGATGTAGCTGCACATTCGGCGGATCCACGTGCGACTGGAGGACACGACGACTGGCGACCACCCGTTCGCAGTCGGCCTCACAGTAGAGTCCGTTCATGCTCAGGTAGAGTGGTCTCTTTGGCTCCTAGATATGGAGTCATGGACTGATCAGATGTGGTTATGTATGTTGTAGTCGACGAACTCGAACTGGCAGCCGTCCTACGTCGACAGCGCCAAGAGCAACGAGCCGCGCATCTACAAGATGATCGAGTTGAACCATTTGAGCGTGTATCTGGATCCACACTGCGAAGTGCTGCGGAACCAGCGCATCGATTTCAAGAACTGTTCGCTCGAGGCGTTCTGCCACGCGTTCAACCACTCGATCCCCAAACGGTTCGACGACCGCCACCCGCTGCAGTTGTATCCGACCCACCAGCGCCACCATTTCATTCTGAAACCCGTGGACGCCAGTGCTCGGCTGATTGTGAATCGCGATCCGTTCGACACCAGCATCCCCAAGTTTGAAGTCGATATCAACATCGCCGAGATCGGAATCCGGCTGGAAGAGTCGCAATATTGTGATCTTCTGTACTTGGCGTCCGTGTTTCAAGTGCCCGAGCACCACAAAAAATTCCAAGACTACCGAAAACTGCGCCCTCGGAAGCCGATTTTCGAGGCGCCGACTGATGAGTGGTGGCGCTACGCGATCAACGCCGTGACGGAAGACAACCGGAAGAAGAAGCTTCGATGGTCGTGGAAGTACATGAAAGAGCGCCGCGACGATCGTATTCGGTACCAGCAGCTGTGGCAGCGCCATGTTCGTCAGCTTGAACTTGGCCCGAACCACGCCAACATGCTGCTTGATAGTGAAGACGAAGATGGAGACGAGGATTTGGCGGGTCCTCGCCTGCCGCAACGTGCTAAAGACCACAGCGACCGGTCCAGCGTGCACTCAAGCAGTGGAAGTGGTCAGAAGAAGAAGCTCTCTCGCGCCAAGCGTGCCGCTGCTGACATCAAGGCCCTCGAGTCGATTGAGCGCAAACGTCCCGTGGAAGACATTCTCTTCTTTCGATACCTGGCGGACAAGAATCTGGAAGAAGAAGACGCGATTTACGAGACAACGAATGGAGAGCAGAATCTTCCAGCTCAAGTACCGATGCCGCCTTTCTCGGACTCAGAGTCGGTGGACACTGAGGTTACGGAAACCAGCCTGCCGACCGAGATGCGCTACAGGTCGTGGGGAAAGTGGGTGTTTGGTTGGTCGTCTCAGATTGGCGTGGCTCCGTCACCGACTGATGCTGGATCTGTTCCGAAGCGAGCGTTCCCAGAAGTCGAGCTTCGAGAGCTTTTCAAGATTGTCGAATACGAGCCTTCGAAGCGAGCGAAGAAGCGATCTCGGGCAGCTGATGCGACTGAAGGAGGAAACCGGAGAGATCTTGACGAAGATGAGCCCGAACCGTCAGGATCAGAGCTCGTGTCACGAGTGACACTCACTCTGGGCAAAGGCTCCATCACTTTGTCAAGCGATCCAGAGACAAACAAGCGCCTGTCACGAGATGATCCAAACTACGGGTCGAGATACGCGCCGACGGATTTTCTGCTCGGCAGCTTCTCCCATCTTCAGGTCGCGGCAATCACGAAGGGCGAATCGACAAAAATCGATGTTTCGCTGCAAACGATCGACGCCTTCGACGAAAGTGCTGACAGTATGGCGTTCTCTCGGTTGCTGACGCGGAAGCACGACATGGCGATGTCAAATGGAGATGATGAAGGAGGCCTCATGAACGCGAATCGAATGGCAGGACCCATCTTCTTGTTGAGTTACGAGACCAACCCCGTCGGTGTTGCTGCGGACGCCGTCCTGTTCGTGCATATGGAACCACTCGAGATTGTGTTCTCTCCGACGGCGAGATGCTGGGGTCGCCTCGGCTCTTTCGTGAGCACACCACAGGTGCTGGGCTTGTGGGCGGAGCTTGAGGTCGCATCATTCAACGACATCGTGAACTTGAAGGCGAGAACTGAGGCGAAACTCAACTACGTGATGGCGAACCGCGTCGCTCTGTCGGTTGACCTGCGTATTCAAGCACCATTGATCGTCATCCCAGAAAGCGACACGGACTACAACTGCGCTCGAATGGTGATCGATCTCGGTCACATCAACTTCCGGACAGATCGCCTTAGCAAGCTCGACAGTGACACTGCTGTGTTGTCGGCGAGTACGTCAAATTTCGCGTTGGGATCGGCCCCGTCGTCTTTGATGCTACTCAATCCGATGAGCTCGCCGCAATTGACGTCGAGCATGAGTTTTGTCAAGCAACTCTATGACGATGCTGAGAAAGGTGAAGGCGCGATCCGCTGGAAAGAAGAGTTCTACGACAAGTTTACACTCGCGATCACAAACGTGCACGTGCTTCTGATTCCACAAGGAAAGGTGGTATCCTCGTCTGGTCCCTTTGCGAGAACTGGCTCAACGCTGAGTGGCAGTGTCCAGAATCCAGAGTGGGAGGTAGTCGAGCGATTCAACATCAACGTGACGCTGCGCACGTCGGTGCTTCCTCTCGATGCCACTCTGACGCGCATGTACATCCATGCTGATCTTCCAGCGCTGACGTTCAACATGTCACTCGAGAAGTATTTCCAGCTGATGGCGTTGGCGGAGCGCTTCGCAACCTCAGAACCCCTGCCACCGTCAAGCGAAGGTGCGAAGAACATCCAGGAACCTTCTGTGCCAAGCTTCTTCGACGAAGGACGAGCTACATCCGAGCCTCGACCAACTTTTCTTGGCGCAGCTGCATTGAAGAAGCTGAACGGCGGCTCTACCCTCGATGGCAGCAAGAAGATGGGCCTTGATGAGCTCGGTGCCAAGAGTGATTCAGATGGGCTCTCTGATGCGGACAGTGACGATACGTGGTTCAGCATCACCAGTGGAAACGTGGATATGCCTTTCTCGGGAACGGAGCTGCCCGCGTACAGCACTGAGTTGGATGCTTTTTCGCTGGACGCTGGAGAATCTGTCAGCGAGGCCCCCAAAACATTGTTGCCTCCTCGATCTCGGGGCCAGCCATCGCCTGCTCCACCGCGTGAGAGGAAGCGGGGTCGTCGAGGATCGGCCACGATGGCATCAGGCGAAGTGATTGACAGGCGTCTGTTCGTGTGTACTTTCACTGTGCCTGTGATTGCGATTCAGCTCAAGAAGCCGCAAACCGTATCCATTCCGCCATCGGCGGCATTCCGATACGAATCATCAAACACTTTCGAGGACGACACGCCCGACAGCGGTACACTCCTGGTCAAGTTTGAGGGATTCCGAGTCCGTATCGCGAAGAAGACCCTTTCCGCTCAAGTCGATTTGTGCTTTCGATCGCTGGATGTCGAGGACTTCATTGAAGTTAGCGGCCGATCCTCCGAATATTTGGTGTTTTCGTGTCCTACGATCAGTGTGCCGTATGATCTCCAAGCGCCGCCACGCCGGAATCTACCGTATGCGGCTCCTGGAGTTCCTCGACGTCGTATCAGTCGACAACGTGAGCGCGTTATTTCGCTGCAGCGTGGTGAAACGGGTTCATCCATGCCGCAGTCTGGAAATCTGCTTGAGATGATGTACAGTTCGTCCAGCGATCGGCAAACGGGTGAAGAAGTAAGCCGTGATCTGAACGTTCGCTTTGGGGCACTGCACTTGGTGTTCGACCAATCGTACGTCTGCTCCTTGGTGGAGCTGTTTGAAGACACGCTGTCGAAGATCTCAACAGCACCGAAAGCGCCCATCGATGACGATGAAGACGACGAGTTCCTCGACGCGATCCCTCCGCCGCTGGATTTGACTCCGTCCGTGAGTTTGGATTACACGTTACCGATGATGCTCACTGAGTCGGTGATGGCAGATTTGGAGCGTGCACGGGAAGGTTTCATCGCTTCAGAGAACTTCAAGGACGCTGCGGATGGTGAGCTTGCGGCGGACGAAGAAAGCTTCAAGAAAGTGAAGTTCACAGTCGGCGTGCAGGTGCAGTCAGTGTCCGTTCTCTTCTGTGACCGCGGTGATGTCGTGGCGTCGGTCGCGATCATTGGAAGCAAGCTGCAAGTGACAACGGGAGGGGACGATGGCGATGATTTAGCTGTTCGCGCGGCTGTGACAGACATCAAGATATTCGATCTTGGATCTGCGAAGGACACAATGGCAGTTCAGGGCCGCTCCGGCGAATATGGTGTTGGCAAACGCTACGTGGAGGTTTTTGGATTGGAGCGTGAAGCTCATTTTGCGAGTGGTGCCAAACTCCTCTCACTCGAGGCAGTGATTCGAAAGAGAGGCGGCGTTGCGAACTTAGACGTGGAACTCGCCGGTGCTCCAAAGTCGAGCGTCCATGTGGGGGTGCAACCTGTCCAGCTTCAAATCCAGAGCGCCTTTATCGAGAATCTCGTCAACTACGCGATTCATGGTGCTCTCGCCGCGCACATCGTGAGCAAGCAAGATGTCATGGTCGAGTTGAAGCCGCGCAGACGCAAGCGAACCGAATCGTTTACTTCGTATGACCAGAGACCTCCTCGCCGTGGTTCGCTCGATGGGGTTACGACTGAGTCACGTGGACTCTCTGAAAGCGGCTCTCCGTTCTTCGATGCAAAAGCCGATCCAGCAATCAACGGACGACGAAGCCCTGCGCATCGTCCAGCCTCAGCTGCAAAGAAGGAAATTGTGCGCACCGATGAGGTCTCCAAAATCGAGCCACAACAAGGCAGCTCGCTTCTTGATGGCGCGGATATCTCGATTGAGCTGCTGCATCCATCCGTGATCATTCCATGTGGAAGGGAATACTCTCAATCAGAAGAAGCTGTGGTGATCGATCTCGGCACGATCAACATCCACCTTGGTCGGGACGGAAGCAACGATGATCATCCTGCCACCGATGGAGCGGTTCGACAGGCTGTGCTGATTGTCGAGGGTGTGGTGATCTCCACCAGATCTGACAACATGAAAATTCTCGAAGAGACAAGTATCCGCGTCGAAGCCAGCACTTTATGTGAAGTACCTGAACAAAGCGTGGCGGGTACTGTGCTCTCTGTTGCGGTCTCGCCCCTTGCAGTCAACGTTGGAGAACGCTACTTATGCCTTGGGGTAGACCTGTGGAACGACGTCGTTGAGCCGACCCTTCAAGTCTTGAGCAGTATCTCGAAAAGCCCGCTTGCTAAGCACGCAACTGCAACCAAGTTCGAAGTCGAGCAAGAGGTCGACAGTCGAACATCTGAGCCAGAGTCCGCCAAAACGCAAGCAAACCTCGTCATTCACACCAGCATCGAATCCCTTCGTCTCGTCATGGTGTCAAAGCCTAGTGGAGACTTTGAGACGTGGTTGAAGTCGACCGTCGAGACTGCTGAGAGCCAATCGAATCGTGAGTCGAGTGCTGGTGGTGCGACCCCTGGGTCTCCTCGAAAGCGTCGGCACCTGTATTTGTTTGCACTGGATGATCAAGGCGGCTTCAGAAGTGTCACCGCAGCACCAACGATTGCCCCGGTTGCTGAAGTCTCTCTGACTGGTGTTCGTTCCACGGTGACCATTTTCGGAAACCAGGCAATCGAAGATGGCGTGTCGGATGTCGTCATTGGTTTCTTGTCGGTTCACGAGGTGGCTGTTCGAGATCTTGTCGCAGACAGTGCGGTACGTGAGCTTTGTGTGCGAGTGAAATTGTTCTACGTGAGACTCACCCATGACCATGTTGTGATAATCTTAACCTCTGCAGGAGTTCATTTGTGAAGTCATCAGTCGAGTTCCTGATTCCAAAGTCCAAGTCGCCGCTCAGCCCCAGATCAAGATCAATGCCTCCCTTACCAAGCCGGCGCAGTCGAGTGATGGCGAAATCGATGCCGAAAGTGTTCTGTCGTGTATCCTCAACGTGTCATCAGCCAGGTTGAGCGTACTCCCGCGTAGTCTACTTCGCATCGAAAACTACCTCGTGGGTGTTGTCGTAAGTCTCGGTCAGAAGCTCGCTCAGCAAGATCCTCGCATCATCTCAAGCGTGGACCAGCAGTCATCCGCCTTGGTGATACCAGACGGAAGTATGCCAGTTACATCTTTCGGTGGCGATCTTGGAGCTTCTCAAGAACGGCTACTGGGGTACAGCACCACTATTCCTCCCCGCACCCGGAAGAACAGCATGGCTGAATCGCTAAAGGACTCATCGAAGCCCGCAAAACTCAAGGACGTGAGTGAGGAGAACATACTCAGTGACAGCTCCTTGTCAAGCCGTCCAAAGACCAAGTTGAGCTGGAAGTTACGTGCGGAGCTGTCGCAGCTGCAGGTCTGGGTGCTGTCTTCTGACAGACAGCGTGACTCATTTGGGATGTGTTTGTCAGCGGGACTACTCATTGACGTCGAGCAACCGCCGACGGTGAAGGCCATGACTCCGGTATCAGCAGCGTTGCTGCTATCGGCGGCAGCACAGGCCAAGGACATCAGCCTGCATCTGGGCACTCCAGCGGAGTCAGGTGTGCGGTCATGGAGCCACGAAGATACTGCAGGTCGGCCATTTGAAGTCATCGAGATGTTCACCGTTGGAGTCGCAATGTCTACGAAGCGTTTCGGCGGGCAGGATTTGCCTTCCGACGGAGATGACGAGGCTGAAGGTTCGGTTGGTACTTCTGACATTCAAGGTGTCCCCTCAGCGTGGAAATCGTGGACTTCGATGAAAACGACTGTAGCCGTGTCGCCGATCTCATCTCGCCTTTCCTACAAGGACCTCCCAGTGATGCTGAAGATCGTTTCTGCGGTGTCGACGCTCGCGACTGTGGAAGCCCACGTTCGGACTCCGTTGGCGGCACTGTCAGCCCATTCTGTGGACCCATATTTGGATCTTGCATCGTTGGACGTCGACGGCGATGGTCCGCTTCAGCTTGAGCATATCTCCGAGGAAAAGCAAGAGGTGAATCGAATGATGAGCGTCAAGCTCGAGGTCGAGAGTCTCAACTTCCGACTGATCAACAATCTGGTGGATGAAGACTCTCCTGTTGTCGGATTCCGGGTCGGCCCGCTGCGTGTCGCCCTCAGCGATGTCTCCGCATCCGCAACGATTATCGATGCTTCGTGTTCTGTTGAGGCGTGGTATCACAACCTACGACTCGTGACGTCGGAGCCTCTTATCGAACCGTGGAGTTTCGCTCTTCGCTGCTCACAAGACAGATCCATCACTCCAGTGATTGCGCCGCCCAGCCGTGGATTAGCGGACGATGACGAGTTCGCAGCATCGCCGTGGAAAGTGACCGTCTCTTCAGGTGAATTTCTCCAGTGGAACGTGACTGATGCGCTGGTCACCAACATCATGGCAGCAAGTCGAGCGTGGGAGTGGATGAGTAAGGGTGGAGCTGCCGATTCGTCCGATCGATCCGAGTACTCAACCTACTGGATCCGAAATGAGACGGGACTCAATCTTCGCTACTGGGGCCCGTTATGTCGTGAGAGTTTGCTCAGACCAGGCGATGAAGAGCCGCTGTCGTTCCAGAGCAAGCCACATTCCAGCAGTGGGGAGTATCCGTTCGAATCGGTTGAGTCGTCGCAATTCGCGGGAAGACAGCTTTTCGTTGCTGCTGAAGACGGCCACGACACGGGCAATCTTGAGAATGAGAGCTCCGCTCGCCGATGGGAGAGCGAGTTCGCTATTCCAGTTGATCAAGCGGATTCGAGAATGTATTCGCTGGTCGATCTTGATGCAGATTCCCGATCCACGCGTGTGCGGAAGTGTGAGTGCGTGATCGATGTTCTCGTGGAGCGTGGTTGCAAAGTGTTCGTCGTGCGGTCTACGCTCGTCTTGGAGAACAACACTGCCTCCGAGTTGGAAGTGGAGTATGTGCCTCCTCTCCGCCGGACTGCGTCGCCTCCGTTCCGCGCAAGTACACCTCGTGGGCATTTGATTCCTTCGTGGAAGGCCGCGGTTGGACCGTCGGCAAGTATTCCTGTCCCGATCAATCTCGTGTCAGCAACCGACGGCTACTTGATGGTGCGGCCACCGGATATGAAATCGACGACGGATGGAACGCTCGTCCATCTTCCGAAGGCCTATGCGAAAAAGCGAATGCACCTGCCGCTGTTCGATCGGATTGTTTCCGTTGGCGCCGACGGAGCACTCACTGATGATTCTACGCAGACGTCTGACGGAGGAGAGCCACAGTGTGCGATCAAGTTCCATCGCCTGTACGGCGACCGACCCGTGCGTCCTTTCATGATGAGTGCGACCTTGGCATTCTTGAACAACTCGCTGTACCAGCGGAAGGTATCGTTCCAGCCGCCACTCGTCATCCACAACCTCACCGCTGGGCCACTGGAGTACTCCATTGCGACTCCGAACGACTGGACCCCGGCAACGGACGGTGTCAACAACCCGAGTACGAGCGTGAACCTCGGCTGGGAAGACTGCCAACAGCGACTGCGCGAGCGTGGCACGATCAATGTTGCGGACTCACTCGTGTGGCATCTCTGTGATTGGGATACTCCATTGGACTTGAGGATTCGCATCAAGGGTTTTGAGTGGAGTGATCCATTCCGTATCGTGGAGGACCTGCCGGAAGATGTGTATCGGATCCGCATGTCCGATCTTCCCAGTAGTGCGCATTTGTACGTCTCAGCAGAAATTCGGGCAGGCAAGGGACGATGCCGCGAGATCTCGTTGTTTGTTCCATACTGGATCGTGAATCTCACGGGGCTCAAGCTGGAGTACGAACATGACGACGAGCGCGCGATGTACGAGCACACGACGATGCTGCTGGCTGGCCAGAAGCGTCTTGACCGAGACGAGCTCCTGCTGAAAGAAGAGCAGAATCGCGCCAGTCGCCACACTCCGCACTCTCACCTCATCCGGCCACTCGTTTTGGGTCAAAACGTGGACGGCGACCAGTCACGAGAAGATGGCGACGCATCCAATCGAGCGGATACCAATCAGTCAGATGACAGAAGACGACGCCACCCGGGTTTGATCCCGAGTGTTCCGCCAATCAAGGGTCTTCTCGACCTGCTCCCGAAGCCAATCGAAGATGCTCGAGCGATTGGGCAAATCGAAGTGCTGCAGGCGTGCCATTCGAGTTCACAGCCTGAACGAGGATGCATTCGCGTGCGCGTCAACGAAGTCGACCGACGAATTGGAACAGGTCTCAACGATGCGGCTCAGAAAAAGTGGACGGAGTCCATCGTTCTCGACCAACCGGGCACGTCAGGTGAGCTGGAGGCCGCGGATTTCAGTCTTGACCGAGTGTACAGCATTGGCTACTCGATTTCGACAGCAAAGGGGCGGTACTCAAGGACAAAGGTGATCATGCTGACGCCTCGATTCATGCTCATCAACGCGATGGATGTGCCAGTTGAAGTGTGTCACTCGTCGCCACGCTCTTCACCGGGAATTGATGACCAAGTTCCTGGTGGCAGTGTTGTGACGGCGTTGAATCCGGCGTTGCATCTCGAGTCTGGTGGCTACGCTGATTTCCACTGGAGCTTGCCCTTTGCAAAATCCAAAACGATTCGCTGTCGTCTCGCTGAGCCAGGCTGGTCTTGGAGCGGAGCTGTTCCACTCGGAGAGTCGCGCGAGTATGTGATTCGCATGCGAAACGAGTCGACGCGCGCGACGAAGTTGATGCGAGTCGTGCTAAAGCTGGATGCTCCGTGTGTTTGTGTCTACTTGCGAGAAGAAAATTCGAGCGCACCGCCGTATCGAATTGAGAACTACTCGTTGGAGACGTTCCGAGTCCACCAGCACCGCGTCCGTCGAAGTGAGATCCTGTTGCCGCACCACAGTCTCGACTACGCGTGGGATGAGCCAACAGAAGACCGAGTGCTGGTCGTCGATATGCTTCCTTCCGCAGCCGGTGACAACAGTCGTCCACTGCGTATTGGATCGTTCATCTTGGACAAGATCCATCGCTTTCCTGACACGCTTGGAGGTACGCTGGGTATCGAGATCACAGCGGATGGCCCGACACGAGTATTGCGATTCACGGACACGCGAATTCGTGCTGCCGGCGGTATTGACGCGAGTGGAAATGCGAGCGCGAGCGAGGCGAAGGATTCCAAAGCACTGCAAGCCTTCCCTGACAAGTTCTTGTCGCTGCCGTCCTTCGAGATGGCGCTGCAGCTACAAGGAGTTGGCATCTCCATCATCGACGCATCGCCGAAAGAGCTGGTGTACATCTCCTTCGCAGGCTTGTCGCTTGAACTGTACGTGAGTGAAGGTGAGGACGCGTCTGTACATGCTTCGAGTGCTGGAATTCCTCGTGTGGCCAAGGAGAAGCACCCGAAGATCGTGGCGCTTCGATTCCAAATGCGAGACTTCCAGATAGACAACCAGCTCGCTGTGACTCCGTACCCAGTGCTGCTGCGCTTCTCGAATCCTGGTGCACGATCTCGAGTCGTTGACGGGAAGGTCGTGAACATCCCTGTCGTGGAAGTGTGTCTCGTCAAGCACGATGGATACACTGGCATCGAGTTCATTCGCCACTTCAGCTTGCGTATTCTGCCTCTGCATGTGCGAGTCGACGGCTCGCTTCTCTATCAGTTGTTCCCAGTCTTCGCACACACCAAAAGCTCCACAATTCGTGACCCGCAAAGCGGTGTCGGAGGAAGCTGGGACGCGTCCAAGTTCAGCCAGGCGACGGTGTTACTGGAAGAGTACAACTCGAGCCTAGAAGTCGGCGTGGAGATCTTGGACGTGATGAGAGAAGACGGAGCAACGTCAGTGTTGGCGTCTTCTTCAACGCTCACTGATCGCGAGTTGGTGCACAGCCAACACGGAGACTACGACAACCTGCGTCATCGACCGTCGTTCACCGTCGCAGCGCACTCGAATCACCACGGGCGTCTTGTGTCCAAGGCCGAGGCGAAAAAGCTGTACTTCGAAGAGTTCCAGATCGACCCTATCCGCGTACGTACCCTACTTGCATGCTCTACGCCAGCTCTTTATGACTAACATATCTCTTCTAATGGTAGGCAACTGTGAGCTTTGCGTTCGGTGCCAGCGCTGGTGCGATGGTCGAAGGCTTGCACACGTGGACGGATAGTGCGCGTCACGCCCCCATTACCGTCGGGCCACTGCGTTTGATCATCAACGCCATTGGCACGAGTTTGGCGAAGATTGCGAACGCTCCGTTCCATCTCAAGGCAATCACGATCGGCCACTCGTTCATCCAGCCTGATGCATTGGCGTCACGGTTGGTGTCTCACTACCAAAGCGAGGCGCTGCGACAGGCGTACGTGATCCTGGGCAGTGTGGATGTGTTTGGCAACCCGATGGTCGCGTGGCGAAACTTGAGAGGCGGCTTCCAAGACTTCATCAATGAGCCCGTTCACGGTATCTCCAAGGTTAGTGGCTCTGCATACTCTCTGTTTATATTGCAGCGTTGGCTGATGTTCCTCTTTCTATCTACCAGAGCCCAACAGATTTCGCTCTTGGAATGGGGCGAGGCACGTACTCGTTGGTTCGTGCATCAGTGTACACCATCCTGGACTTCAACGCTCGTATCCTGGCTGCGTCGTCCCTCGGTCTCTCTGAAGCCTGTTTGAAGTTGGACGAGTACACGGGCTATCCTGCGACGCGCAACATCTACCAAGGCTTCGCACAGGGCATCTCTGGCATTGTCGTCTCGCCAATTCGTGCAGTCGAGTTGAACGGCGTGCGCGGCATCATCCCTGGAGTCTTCGCTGGCGTGTTCGGTCTCGTGCTCAAGCCCATGCTCGGTCTCTCGCTTGCGACTGCCACCACGGTCGCGTCGCTTCGTGACGCGATCGACCCCAACACCAAGGCGCTGCTGATGCGGGCTCGACCGCCTCGCCACATCGACGTGCGCACGCGACGACTGAAGGTGTACTCGTACGTGGAATCGTTCGGCGAAGAGATGGTTGGCAAGCTTCGTGGCGGTCGGTACCGCAGCGATGGATACTTGGGCCACGTCGACCTGAAGCAAAAGTGTTTCCTCGTGACGCGCAAGCGAATCCTGTACATCGACGTGAAGGCTGGTCAAAAGTATGACGTCGAGTGGGAGCTGCAAGCTGACGAAGTGGTGCTCGTGGAGTGGACAGCCGCCGGAGACGACAGCTCCATGACGCTGTACTACATCGAAGAGGACTACACGCCCCGTCGACGTGCCGTGCTCGCGTCGAAGGGCATGCTGGTGGCGAAGCGCGTGGTGCCGCTGCCAGAAAACCGCGTGCTGTTTGTGCGAGCGATGCTGCAGCAGCAGGACCGCACGCTCGTCGTCGACGACTCGGCCGTGTTTCCCAAGAGCCGAAGCAACAGCGGCGTGACAGCGACGACTACGATGCTTCCGTCTCCACTAAACCAACGCTCTCGATCCATGGACCCACTGCCGGCGTGGCAGCAGCACTTCCCGTCCGAATACCCGATGTTCCGACTGCCGGCGTTGACGGCCACGCGAAGCATGATGAACGTCCAGCAGCCAGCGTCGGCTCCAGCCGCAGTCTCGACTACTCCAGAACCAGTGGATCGTGAGGCACCGCAGGCGTTTGTGTTTGACGGTCCGTTAGGCCACGAGATCACGCAGATCGAAGAGGAGGAGGACGACAGCCACCACGACACCGAGAACCATCACGACTGATGCCGTGCCGTGCACGATGTTGATTCATAACGTTAGATAGATTTCCTAACTTTCGCGTTAGTGTTCATACAAAACCTCATTGACTTGTTGATTGCGTATCATCACCATCACTCTTTCGGTTCTTAACTGATACCTTGCCCCTTTTCGTGTCCCAAGTGATCTCTTCGTTTTCGAAGAGAGCTCTTCATCTCTTGTTCGTTTCCAGTCTGACGCCCGCCCAGCCGCCGGTGCCTGCCGCAACTCTCTCTCCTCTCGATCGTTCCCTCTCCTTCCTGAGCCCAGGAATTCATTCGCCGTTCCCTTCGTGACCCCACCACTGTCTTCGAATATGGCGAAAGGCGACGCTGAAGCCACGCCGCTGCTGGCCAAGACGGCCGACAACAGCAACGGCAATGCCGACTACAGCACGCGCCCGGGCGGCGTCAAGAACGCCATGTTCTCACGCTGGCGCGCGTCGGACGAGGGCGGCCCCGCGGGCGCCAGTGCCAAGCGCAAACGCGCGCATCGTGAGCTGCTGTGTCTGCAGTTCAGTCTCATCCTGCTGCTGGTCGTGGACCTCGCGAGTCTGCTTGCCGTGACGCTGCTGAGCGTCGGCGTGCACGAGTTCGTGACGTTCGAGTGGCTCTGGAACTACTCGTCCAACGTCGCGTGGCGCTACTGGGGCCTGCCGGTGCTGGCGACGCTGGTCAAGATCGTGCTCTTCGGCATCTGCACGGCGCGCCCCAACCTGCGTCTGCTCACGTGGATCAGCTACCTGTTTTCGGTGGCGTTCCTCGTGCTGCTGGCCATCGACTCGTTCAAGTTGGACGCGTTCACGCAGCTGGAAGAGGAGAACTACCGCCTCATCGACGCCAACATCGCCAACTCGCTGCCGCTCATCTTCACGGTGCTCGAGGTCGTCAACCTCGTCTACCTCCACGACTCGCTGTCGACGCCCGTGGCGCGCGCCTCCAACTTGGACATCCCGCCGCCGCCGCCAAAGCCTGAGGGCATTTCGTTTGTCAAGCTCGTGTACATCCTCAAGCCGTACTTTTGGCCACACGGCTTCGGCAACAAGGTGCGCGCATGCTCGACGTACTTTCTGCTGGCCGTGTCCAAGCTCGCCAACTTGGCGTCGCCGCTGTTCATGGCCAACGCCACGAACGCGCTGCTGGCCAAGAACGTGTCGGAGGCGCTGTACCAGATCGCGCTGTACTGCGGACTCGTGCTGGTCTCCAAGATCTTCAAGGAGTTCCAGTCGCTGATCTACCTCAAGGTTAAGCAGACGGCGTACATTGAGCTGGCCACGGCCACGTACGAGCACGTGCACTCGCTGTCGTACGACTGGCACGTGCAGAAGAAGCTGGGCGATGTGCTGCGGTCCATGGACCGCGGTGTCGAGTCGGCCAACTCGGTCGTGTCGTACGTGTTCCTGTACTTGTTCCCGACGCTTGCCGAGTCGGTGGTCGTGATCGTCATCTTCGCCATGCACTTCCAGTTGGCGTCGCTGTCGTTCGTGGCGTTCAGCAGCCTCGTGTTTTACGCGTTCATGACCATCAAGATCACACTGTGGCGCAAGAAGTTCCGCGAGGCGTCGACCAAGCACGACAACGAGTACCACGACAAGGCCACGGACGCGCTCATCAACTACGAGACGGTCAAGTACTTCAGCAACGAGCGCTACGAAGTGGACACGTACACGCAGGTGATCGAAAAGTACCAGAAGAACTCGATCTCGGTGCAGGCCTCGCTCAGCGTGCTGAACAGCGCGCAGTCGTTTGTGATCCAGGCCACGACGCTCGCGGCGCTGGGAATCGCGGTGCCCCACGTCGTCAACGCCGAGAGCAGCGGCCGCCACATCGATATCGGAGACTTCATCGCCATCTCGGTGTACCTGGCGAACCTCTTCCAGCCGCTGTTCTTCTTGGGCTCGATCTACAACATGGTCATCAACTCGATCATCGACATGCGCAAGCTCAGCGAGCTGCTGTCTGTGGAACCCGACATTCTGGACCAGCCAAACGCGCGCGAACTCAACATTTGCGACTACGACCACCGCACGGGCATCGAAGTGCGCTTCAAGGACGTGAGCTTCCACTACCCGTCGCAGGCCGTGACCAGCGGCGTCAAGAAGCTGTCGTTCACGATCGAGAAGGGCACGTCGACGGCTCTCGTGGGTGAGACTGGCGCCGGCAAGACCACGATCTCGCGACTGTTGTTCCGCTTCTACGACTGCGACGCCGGCAAGATCCTCGTCCACCACCAGGACATCTCGCAGGTCACGCAGCACTCGCTGCGCAAGGCCATCGGCATCGTGCCGCAGGACACGGTGCTGTTCAACGACACGATCTTCAACAACATCAAGTACGGCAACCTGGACGCGACGTTCAACCAGGTCGTCGAGGCCGCCAAGAACGCGCGTGTGTACGACTTCATCATGCGCCTCCCGGACCAATGGAACACCAAGGTCGGCGAGCGCGGACTCAAGCTGTCGGGTGGCGAGAAGCAGCGCGTGGCCATCGCGCGTACGCTGCTCAAGGACCCGCCGTTTGTGATTTTGGATGAGGCCACGTCGGCGTTGGACACGGTTACGGAGCGCGAGATCCAGGCGGCGCTGACCAAGCTGCAGAAGAACCGCACGATGATGATCATCGCGCATCGCCTGTCGACTGTACGTCTCTTATGTGGGAGGAAACTAGGGCCTCTGCTAGGACGGTTTTACTGATTGAGCTGGATTGTTTTGTTGTGTAGATTCGCAATGCGGAGCAGATCCTCGTGCTGCGCGATGGCGAAGTGGCGGAGCGCGGCAAGCACGACGAGCTCGTCGAGTTCGGCGGCCTCTACCACAAGATGTGGACGGCGCAGCTCAAGTCGAACGAAGAGGTCGCGGCGGCCGCGGACGCGGACGAGTCGGCGGAGAAAATAGGAGCAGACGCCACGTAGGGCGAAGCGTGTTCTATCAACACGCTCTCTATGTTGTTCAAATGCACGTAGACATTTTCTACATTCGATAACAACGCTGCAATTCGAACTATCAGTCTCGATCGGCGACCACGACTTGGTCTCCGCTATTGGATTCAATGTGGCTTTCCCTGGACGCTAATGCTGGTTGAGTGAGCTGGTCCAGATCCAGTAGCAGTTGCTGCTCGCTGTCAGCGCGCTCGGAGAGCTGCCGACTGTCCACATCATCATCAACTGACTCTTCGCCCGGCAGCTGAGCTTCTTGGACGTGAGTCACGGCATCAGCGTCTGCCATGAACTGGAGATCGTCAGAATCGTGGCTGCTTTCCAATTCACGTGAACGGTCGCGTTCATCGTCAATATCAGAGATGTCGAATGCCTTTGTAGCCACAAAGCTTTCAGGTTCTGGAGTTGCATCGTCGTTTGGTACGGCAACGTGGTCACCGTCTTCGCTTTCCTCGTCAACCACGCGCTCTTCTACTGCCTCAGAACCGACAGCCTCGTCCTCTTTGACTGCGAAATGCTCGTCAGAATCACATTCGATGAGCTCTCCAGACTTGGTGGTCGTGGGCGTCGCGTCTTCAACAAGTGGCTTTTCATCTCGTGCTTGCTCTTTCAGTGGTCCCGTGTCAACCTCATTTGTCGCATCTTCAGCTTGTGAAGCAGGCAACTCGGCGTCCTTGACGACATCGTCGCTGGGGTCATCATCCACGAGCTCTGCTCGATCGTCGGCTTTGAGAGGTTCTTCGTGGGGCGTGTCTTCTGTGGCTGTTGCTGGCATGCTGGCACCAAAGAGATCTTCGTTTTGAGAGACTTCAGCACCCTCAGTTTCGACTGGATCTTTTGGATTGAGCGGCTGCGCTTCGTTTCCGTCTCCGTGCTGCTCACCTCCGACAGTGTTTCCTTCACCAATACCCTCTTCAGAAATCGTTCTTGATTGGCCGACGGTACATGCGCCTTCTTCATCTGGCCTTTTCATCTCAGCTTCAGCTGAAACTGGTACCACATCGTCACCAATTGGACTCGTGTCATCAGGCGCGGCAGTCGAATCTCCGTTCTGGTCTTCCAACAACATATCTTCGCCAGTCGATTGCTCTATCGCGTCACCATTCTGCTCAGGAATGGAGACTGCAAACGTCTGGTCAGCTACAGCCTCCACTAGTTGACATAGCACTCGCTCGACTTCATCGTCGTCGGCTTGACGCTTCTTCTCCGTCTTGTCATCCAAATGGATCGGTTGCTCGCCACCGGCAAGAGGACATTCATCATCATTCTTGTCGACCCTCTCAACTTCCAGCGTATTCCCAACGTCCTCACTCGTTGGCTCCGTCGGCTCGAATTCTTCTCGTTTTGCATCAATACTCGCAGTCTCAGGAGACTCAAATGCCACAGATGCATGTTCCGACGCGGCTCTATTTGTTGCACCAGCGACAACGCGATCGATCAACGACGACAATGCTTCCACAACGCGTGACGGCGAAGCCGAGTGCTCCGCATCCTCAGCTTCGATGGTTCCATCGACTTGATGGGCGCTGTCGGGAGCTTCAGCCGCTGGCAACTTTGTCTCTTCACTCGCAACAACAGTCTCGTGGTCTCGAATTTCCGGAGCCTCGCGCTCCGCGATCTCATCCTCTTTGGGCGAATACTCGTGGGTATTCACGTTGAGTGTGCTCAGTGAGACCGCAGTTGTGGTCGTCTCTTCTTCCGTCGACGGTTCGCCTTCCCCACTTTGGCCAGCACTGGGCTCCGCGGGCGGTACGCTTTCATCGCCACCGAGGTCCACGACGCCAAAGCTGTCGTCGATTGAATGGTGGTCCTCCTCTTCGACTTCCTCTTGGTCCTTGATAGCGGTTTCATCGGCTTTCTGGCCACTCACGGCTTCTTCCACTGTCTCTTCCTCTGCCCCCGCCGCTGCTTCCGACACCACTTCTACCACTGTTTCTTCTGCGTTGGTCTTCTCTCCACCTTCCACCTCGTCATCTTCACCTCCCATCGCCGCTGCCATCAGCTTTGACTGAGCCCCAGCTGTGTCGTGTCGTCGCATCAGCTGCTCACGCAGTCTTTGACGGTTGTGGTGGCCTCGCCACACTGCCTGGATGCACATCGCCGCCTCCAGATGCGTGACGTATTCCCACCGCAGCTCGTTCGCTCGCCGCCACCAACGCTGGACTCTACTCACACAAACCCGCACTCGACACCACCGCCGTCTGTCGACACATCCACGTATCCAGTGCTTTAAGTGCTGCTTCGCATCTCGCCGTCGCTCCAGCTCACGTACTGCCAGCCACCTTCGCGTCCACGTCTGGACCTCGACAGTGGCCTTCAAGTACTGCTTTCTGAACCTCATTGCCAACCACCGACGCACGCACTTTTGCAACAACACGGCAGACAAAGCACGCGCTTCGCGATGCAGCAATCGCTCTTTGCGGCGTAAATGGAGCCGCACAAACCGCTGGAGCTTCGTGGCCGACGCCATGCACTTCCGTTTCCAAGACTCGATGTCTCGAAGCGTCCTCAGTATCTTGTTGGCCGTAAAGCAACGATACGCACACTGTATTCGAACAACAGCACCCCAGCGCAGCATCCGCAGTGCCTGGAACTTCTTCTGCTCGAGCCGCATGCGCACTTTGCTTTGCAGCACAATGGATGCTGTGTGGTGCTTGGCCCGCACTGCGTCGCGGTCTTTCAGTGCCTGCTCGTGGCTCCGAATCGCCTCTGTGAGGAACTGCGCCTTGGTCTTCTCTTCCAGCAGCTCACGCTCGCGTTGCATTTGAAGCTGGTGGTTGGCGAGGCGGAGACTTCGCAGTTCGTCCTGCAGGCCCGCGCTTTTCTGCTTCTCCATATCCAACATCGCCTGCAACGACGCGACTTTCGCTTCGAGTTGAGTGCTTTCCGCTCGAGGGCTGGCTCCGTTTGTCGACGCAGTCGCTCCATTGCTCCGACGCGTACTAGAAGCGCTCAGTTGCCGAACGCTGAGCCGCTTCGACGACTCCACACCACTTGTAGGCACGGAAGGAATGTCATCACTAAGGATGTGCGGGTCTTCCCGTCGCTTTCTCCGCAGCTCGCGCGCAGGAGCGGCTTGGATGTCTTGGCTGTTCGTTGACTCGGGTGACCTCAACTCTGCGGGTCTTGAGTCTGCTGCAGGCATTACCGCTGGTGAAACGCGCGTTGAATTTTGTGGCTTGATGGCCAGCAGCTTGCTTTGCATATAATCGACAAACTCGAGCCATTCGATGCCCTAGTGCAAATGCGACAGCGTCAATAGAGTTATCTCTCTAAACACGCACATGTCACGGTCTCACCTTGTCTCCGTTGATGTCCATCTCGTCGAACAACTTCTCGATTGCAGCAAGATCTGCCCGCTCTTGACTTTGGGGAAACAGAACGCGAAGAAGCATCTTCCCATCTTGAGTCTTGCTGAACACTGGCGCAAACACACACAAAACTGGATCAGTCGGAGTATTCCACTCAGAAACCACCTGATTGTTGTCCACTTTACCTTCCGCGTGGCTCACGAACTGCTCCTTGAACTCGTTGAGATCGACTCGCCCATTGTGGTCGCTGTCAATCGAGTAGAAAAGCTTCTTCCAGAGAGTGAGGACTGCTGCGCTTGCCTCTCGCCACTCTTCAGTAGATGCAAACACCTCCGCGTCGATAGCAGGGTCTGGTTTCAGCCCGCGTGTGAGCTCGAAGCCAACAAGAACAACAGCCACGCGTTGGGTCGCATCATGACGCGACTGCAGCGTGATCCACTCCTTGTGCGTCGTCCCTGGCGACTGGAGAAGCGACCAAAGAAATGCTGGCAAAGGACTCGACGCTTCGCCGAGACAGAGCTCTTGAATCCCCATCCCGTATCCGAGTAGCTGAAGTTTGAACGCTGGTAAGACCTGAGATGCAAACTCACCACGACTCGAATCAAGTGACAGTGCAAGCTGGGAGCCTTCTAAAAATCCGAGACTGCGTGCGCCTCGCTCTTTTGCTTCAGTTTTTGCTGACGCTTGTGTTGGGACGAACGTACATCGCCATGCGAACCGTTGAAGCGACAGATCATTCGCGTGCGAGCTGAAAAAGCTTCGGATGGTGTGAATACTGAGCTTCAGCGAGCCAAAGACTGGTGGCATAGACGAAATCCGCAGCCGAACGTGAGCATCGTTGTCTCCGCTGCTGATCCAGTCTTCAAATGCTCCGATATGCCGACTCCGCTGGACGTAGTCTTGGATATCCACCTGATTTGTGACTTGGACGCGTTGATCGCGATCAATCACCAGCACAAGCACGTATGACGATGCGTTTTCACCTTTGTCTACTGCGACGGGCAATGTGAGAAGCCCGTCTCCATTCCAACGCCACCCTGCGTCGGTGCTCCACTGGGACTTGGTCTTCTGGGGTTTCCGAGTCGATCCGGCTTGTGAAAGCTGCACGAATGCTTCCATCGATCTTCTCTTGTCGCTAACGTCCGATGAATTCGGTGAGGGTTTCCAGACAGCTTCGATAACTTCGAGATACAGCCATTCATCCACACGCTTGACATGGTCTCCTTCAGCAGATCCTTGGGCCGTCGCTTCTTCTTCTTCTTTGTTCACAACACTCAGTTGGATCTCACCGATAGCCTCTGGGTTTCCACTCCCTCGACGACCCACTTCGTATAGCTTGTGCCACTTGCTTCGCTCAAGCTCCGCGAACGCCGTCCACCCACCACGAATAGGAACCACGGCCTGTCCCAACACCGCACACTCGCCGTCTCGACTCCTTTCACTGCTCGTGAGCTTGACGATCAGCATGCTCTTTGTTGCCGTCGTTGATACTGCCAATTGTGCGATCGTCGCATCACTCAACCTGATCGAGTGGTCCACTAGATACCCCCCGCCTTGGTCACTGGTTGCTAGCAGGTCTGTTGTATCATGTGACCACAGCACCTCGTTCAGCGACTCGCCACCGACAATCGAAAACGAGCCCCGCAACGAAAACGAACGACCTGAGGTGATCGCAAGCGCGAGCGATGGCGGCGTGGAAGTCCAAAGGACGCGTTGGAGAATGAGTCTCACGGTCGATGTGTGGCGGCTGGCAATTGATAGAGAGTCGTCTACGAACTGCAAGTCGAAACTGAGCGTTCCGGCTTTGCGAGAGGATGCACCGTCACGATCTCCGCTCGTAGATGCCGTTGCAAAGGGAAGAGAGAACGACACGAGGTGCTTTTGGTGAAGCACATCACCAGGAAGCGGCATTGACAGCATGCCGAGTAGCTCGCCATGTTCGCCGTCAGCTACGGCTTCATCATTTCCTACGTCAACTCCCGCGTTCGTGCTCGAGCGGAGTATTCGAAACACTTGTACGATCAGCACAGGCGCAAACTCAGTCCTCAGCACCTCATACGAAACGCAGCTCGCCCATGAGACGCCTGTTGCGTCCACTGCTGTGGATACTGTGGAGGCCTTCTCTTGAGTTGGCTTGGCGGACGTCCCAAGAACGATCGCGTACGTGTCGTCTGGACGATGGTGTTTTTTTAGGAACGTACCGCTCGCACGAGCACTGGACAGCGTCAGATGACCAGAGACCATTCCTGGAAGCGCCTGGAACCTCTGTGGCCCGGAAGCCGTATTTGTGACGAGCCGCATACGTAATCGAAGCCACACAGACGCAGTTTTCTTGGCTGGATCGTCGTCGCTCGACAAGTTGATGGGAAGTTCCATCGTCATCCATACGTCTGAATACGTGAACAGCACGGGAAGCTGAACAGCGTAAGAGCCAAACGCCGTCTTGGTCGTCACGGCGCTGTCGTCGTCACCACTTCCGCTTTTCTTCCCTCGATGAGAAGACTGCTTGAAGCTTTTGGTTTCTTTGGTCGTGGCTGCACCACTCACTTGAAGTGTTAGGCCACATTGAAGCGTTGGAATCGCGCGTTCTTTTGTAGCCCATTGAATCGTCGTGGAAAACCATTGCTGCTTGAATCGGAACCCGCGTTCAGCTCCTACTGAAGGCACCGTAGTTGCTGTTGCTGCCCATTTACTCGACAGCACTCGCAGTTTGACGTCCAGCGTGAGCTTCGCGTGATTGATTCCGTCCGCTTGGCCATCTAAGCTCGCCTCCATGAGTTCGGTCTCCAATGTTCCTTCAACGTCGCCAAGCTCTGCGGCGTAAATACTCTCACCGAGCACCGACGAGGCCGCCGATGGCAAGAGCTCATCCGAACTGTTCTTCACTTCACAAGGCGCCACAGTAGTCGTGACCAGGAGCTCACCCCACCGATCTTGCGTTTTGTCGCCTCGGTTGTCTGTCGTCGCTGAGCTCAGCATTGGAATCACGACGGTCTTGTCAGCTGAGCCCTCCAGTGAAGAGATGGAGATCAGCGCTTCCGCCACTCGCATAGCTCGCTCCTTCACGCTATGGCGGTACACCGCCAGTCGGATTGCTTGCGTGTGCTTGTCCTCCACTCTCAGCGTCACTGCATTCTCCATCGACAAGTCCGCGTCCGCCTTCAGCAGTTTCATTGGCCGTGAGCGGATGGCGCGACTTGCTTCCTGGCCGATAACTGAGACTTCAAGCACAACATCCACGCCTTTCGTGGCGAATGTCTTCGTCTCCATCAGTCGCTTGAGCTGAGCGAGTTGGAGACGGACGTCCACTGGCTGTGGCTCGTGTCTTACTAACGATTTGGATGGCGCAGTCATTTGCGACGGCTGTCCACACCGCAATATCACACTGGCGACACCAGCCGAGCCACCGTCTTGGTCACACAACGCTGTCTCCACCTGAAGCGCTTGGTCGGATCTGCACTGTAGCAACATCTTGGCGTCCACAGCCAGCGAGAAGCCCAGGTTCCATGAACTTCCAGTCGAACGGCGGGGCGCCAACGACACGTTGAGGAGGACGAACGACTGGTTCTGTGCGTCTCCCAGAGGCTGCAGCAGCTCCGGCGTTAGCGCAACACGCACTACACTGTCGCTACTTGGTAAATCCCATACATCGCGCTTGAACGAGGTCGCTGGCACCGACAGTCTTGCGCTTTGTGGTGGCCTTTGGAACAGGCGACTTGACACTTGCGCCGACCATCGTAAAACCAAATCGATAGGCGTCTTCTGATCACGAAACTCAGCTGGAGGAAGAGATCCATGTGATACACTGAGCCACGCGAGCTCCAGGACGCTGCCGAGAGGAATGCCCGTCCCCAAGCTGCGAGATGCCGCTGTCTCCGCGCCGCTTCGCGTCGAGTCGCCGACGTTCAGCGACGATTTCTCGCCACTAGAAGCACTTCGCGGTGTCATGGTGGTCTCGGAAACCAGCGCGTCGTCTGCGCTATCCACCATCACCGCTGAACTATCGACAATGTCCTCGTAGCCCCTTGAAACTACGCGCACGAGTCAACGTTGCCGGGCTCCATGTTCGTAGTCGAGTCGCCAAGTGCGCAAATGCCACTTCACTCAAATCTGATATATCTGATTATGCTCAGGCAAAACCTGATCCGACGGCAACAAGATCCTCTGGACCGCCTTCTACAAACGGCACTGCTCGTGGAAGTCATACTCGTACAAAAACCGCTTCCACAGACGCGTCTTGAGGTTCTCGAACGGGCAGAACACGTCGTCGCAGCCTGGAATCACCACGTCGTCGCGTTCGTTCACGAGCACTTGCACGTAGTAGCCGTCTGATTCTTGTGCAGCTAACTGTGATTCTTGTGTCTCTAGCCGAGCGTACAAACGGAACTCGACATTTGCAGCAAACGGAGCCAGCATGGATGTACGAAAGCCCCTCGTGGTGATGTCGTGGTCGCTTGCAGTCGCTTTCAGCGGAACTTTCGAGCCAAACCCCAGCAGAGTCATCAGCGGCAGCGTGGTCTCAGCGTGGGCAAAGCGGAACGCGCCTTCTACCGACGACTGCCCACGGATCCGCTGGTCCATGAGGTGCACGACGTCTTGAAGCAGAACGCTGGCCATCTCGTAGTTGATGGCGAAGCCACCGGCGAGCTGGTAGAACGCCTTCAGATCGTCGTAATAGTCGAGCGTGTCGACCATTTGCGGCGTGAAGAGCGAGCACCACTGGTCGCGGATACCGTACAGCGCGACATCAAACCTGTACAGATACGCACACACTCGTCAGAATACCACTATTGGGCAAAGCTTCGCTGTGGGGTGGACGTACGCGCACGCAGAGAATGCGGCGGTGAGATCTTTTACGGTGATAGGGACCGGTTCGTTCCCAACACCGAGTGCCAGGCTGAGCTGCATGATGCTCGTGTTGATCGCAGTCGATGTGGCGAAGGCGCGCATCTCACGGAGAGCCGCTTTGTTTTGCTTGACTTGCTTTTGGTATCGCGGACACACGTCGAAGAAGCGGAGGAGAGTATCCTGAAGTCCGAACAGGATGCCGTAAGTTAGTGGATTCAGCTTCCCGAAGCTCCACGAGGACTGAAGGCACTCACGTTGGCTTTGGGGCGCTCGATGTACTGGACGTCTTGAGGGTTGGAAAAGTACTTGCGAGCAAACCTGTACACGAAGACAGCCAACCGTGAGCCAGCATCCCACTATGTAGTCGTGGCTAAATGAAATACGCACGCAATTGCTGAGTCCTTCGTGCGTGTGACGTGAGTGTGCGAGAGCTGGAATCGTTCGGATGAATAGAAATCACGACTGTGGCCGCGGCCGTGGGCACCCAGTGAGCGCACGGCGTAATGTTCCATCTCGCGTGCTCCGGACCTGGAGAGCTCTCCTTCCATGCTCTGGTTGTACTGAAGCGAGTAGCCCCGTAGCCATTCTGGCAGACAACCTTCAAAGAGCGACAGCTTCTTCAGTAGATGTTCGACGTCTTTAATCGGCCCGAGCGTGGGGAAGCTGCACAATACAATACAACATGAGCAATCGGTAGAAATGAATGATACACCAATGAAGAAAGAAACCTCACCGGATGCCATGGCGCGTGATGATCTGGCTCTGGATCAGCCGCATCCGGCCCCCAGAAGCTGTGACGTCTTGCACCGTCTCTTGAGCTTGAGCCGCTGGCCAGAGGCGCATTGGACGGCGCTTTTCATGTAGTGCCGTGGATATCCAGCGCTGGTCCCTGTATGTCGTCTTGGTCGCGAAATGGCGGTCAGACAGTGACGTGTTGGGCGTCGTGGACGCCGATCCAGAAGCCAGAAACGAATCGGACGCGAAAAAACTGCGACGTGTGGCGAGCGCCGTTGCCGCCAGAGTGACGAGCACGAGCGCCCACACGAGCCGCGACCGCACGCGCTCTCGTGGAGACTGCGTGCGCCCATTGCGCTGGTTGGCGTGCTGCAGCAGCGGCGTCCTCGCGCTCGTGTCGTCGCTTCGTTCCATTCCTGCCTGCCACACTTCCTCGCAGAGAGATCCGCCACGATGGCATGTGCTTTTGGCCAATCAGAATGCTGAGAAGGGCGACATGGCTTCATTTTCGACCCTGAAACTATGGAAAAGCCAACGTGCTGTAGACAGATGAGGAAACACGATCAATCATGTATCGACAGTTCGTCTGGACACTAGTAACTACTCGCTTCCTATCCAAATGCTAACTACTCTTGCGCACACCGTCGCGATCCACGCGCTACTCGTCGTCGTCGTACTGCAGTGAGAACTCGGCCGCCGCGCTCTCGACCTCGTCTTCATCTCGCGAAGGAGCTCGTTCACGCAAGACCGGAGCTGCAGGCACTGGAGCCGCTGAAGTCGTCGTGGCTGGAGTCTGGCTGGTCAGTGGCTGGCTGGCCATATAGGTACTCGCTGCGTAGCCGCCGTAGCCAGAGGCCGCAGCAGCTCCCGCCCACTGGTTGCCTCCTGCTGGAGTTGGAGCAGCTAGGCCTGGGTTTGGTCCATCGAATGGCACTGGCTGGGACCCGTAGGGTCCACCAGGCGCTCCATAAGGCCGCCCATTTAGCATAGCACCATGAGACGCAGGAGGCCCATTTCCATAAGGAGGACGTCTAGATTGATCGAGGGCGTGTGCTTGTGGCGGACGATCGTAGGCATTAGCTGCACTAAACGCGTGGGGGCTGGGGGCAGGAGAAGTCCGCTGTTGAGACCACGGCGCGTTCTCGAAGCCGTGCGGACTGGCACCGCGCATCGTTGGAGCTCCGCCATCTCGCGACATCTCGAGCGACGGCGACGGGCGGCGAGCGCCGATCGCAGACTTGTCCAAATCGTTTTCACCGTGGGCAAAACTACGCAAAAACACACACATTGTCAGCATCCTGAAAGATACTCTGAGCACGCCTCGTAACTTACCTGCAGCGGTCACCGAAGCGACATTGGCCAAGTGGGAAGTTGGCACACAGTACGGTCTTGCGTCGGGCTTGGTTCATCTCAGGGCGTGGTCGAGGGGCTCCATTCAGCTGCTGGCCGTGGGAGTGCCTGAGAAGAATCAAATATGGTTGTCACACAAACGAGCGTTATTCTCAGTGTCCCATCTCAACACACAAAGCGGATGTATTCGTCCACGTATAGCGTACCAGCATCGGTCTCCAAACGTGCAGCGACCCGCGATGAACTTGCGACACACTTCGCCCGACGAGCTGCCCGGGTTGTCTCCTCCACTGCCAGGCGTCCCCGATCGCTGTGACTCTCCTTCCGACGGCGACGGCCCATCAAAGCGTCGAGCCCCACCCTCAAATCCAGGCATCCCACCTGGAAATCCACCGCCAATAGCTGGACCTGGAGGACCCCGCGGTGGACCTCCGGGACCCCCACGCGGTGGCGGACCCATTAGCCCATTTACAGGACCCATGGGACCGGGTGGAGGCATCATGTTTGGTGGCTGCATACCCGCACGCATAGGTGGCGGAGGTCCCTGATATCCAGTCGGTGGCCAATGACCGGAAGCTCCTGGAGGCCCACGCATTAAGCCAGGGCCCGGTGGTCCAGGCATTAAGCCCGGGCCAGGTGGTCCATCAAAACGGTTACGTGGAGGAGAACGACTTTCAAAGCGTGTCGATCGGTCGTGATCACGACTGGTGTCAATAGAAGGTGGTCTATTGTCGTCGTCGCCACTCTCTGCGGGGCGGGACGGCCCCCATCGCGAGCCGCGAGGCTTCTTCGGGTCGCGGTAGTCGTCGGGCGAGTCACGACGGCCAGAGTCCAGCCCTCTTCTTGGTCCACTTCTTGACGGAGATCCGTGCGGAGATAAATCTCGTCTGTCGCGGGATCGAGGGCCATCGTCGAATCCACGAGCGCGGTCTCTTGAACGCGAGTCGTATCCACGATCACCATCGCGATCACGGCTTCGACTGCGGCTTCGACCGCGACCACGTGTCGCAGGGCTTTCATCACGGCCGTGAGTGGACGAACGCCGACGATCAGGAGACGACAAGATGCCGGCATCACGTGGACGCAAAAGCTGAGACGAAGCCGGCGGGTTAGCCAACAGCGGCGTTTGCTGAGTCGGGACACCGGTCTGCTGCTCCTTGAGTTCCTTCTGCTTCTTGATAATAGACAACAGCGACGCCAGCTTCTCCTTCGAGGCGGGATCGGCGTGGCTTGGGCTGACATGCGATGCTGCGCTTCCGTGGGACTCACTGCTTGACGTAGCTGGTCGTTTGGAAGACGAGTTTCGGATGGAATAGTCACTGCCGCCGGCCTGTTCGATCTCCTCCGCCGTGTAGAAGCCTCTCGTCTGCCACTCTTCGATCACATGCCGCACGCTGTCTTGCTGACTCGCAGGAATCTTCTTCACGGCCGCAATCGTGTTGTTCATGTGCTGCAGAAACCGCTTCACGAAGACGTCCTTGGCCCCGAGCTTCGCCTGCGACTGCGCCAAATGCAATAAAACGACCGTGAGTCTACGCGACTCCTTTCTGCTTCAATGTCACATCAGTCGTCTTACCTGGCGCATGATCGCATCCATCGCGTAGAGTCCTGTCATCCACCCACACAACATACCACAACGAAACGACGTAAGTGTCTGTGCGAGTCCTCACAACGCTATCACCACACTGCAAACTCACCGCCCAGTCGGTGCTCCACCTCTCCTTTCCATAGAAACATCTCCACGTCGTGCACCACGCGCTTGTAGGCCTAATAAGCAAAGCAACGCTGCGCATTCAGCCGCGTGCCATTTCGAATACAGGCGGCGTTAGAGACCCGTACCTTCGCGTACTGGAACGCGACGCTGGCGACAGTCTTCACGCGGTTCGCGGACACGCCCTTGGCGCTCGCTAGTCCGTCCAGCGCATTCTTGAGATCCGCTTGGCCGTCCCACGCGCTCCGCGACAACCCGCCCATAGTGCTGCTGGCTTTTCCTCGCTGTCGGTCTGCTGGAGAATGATCGCAGCACAATCAACGGGGCGTGTTGCTAAATGAGGGTCCGTTTAACATGACAAATTGGACAAATCCTCCCATTGGGCAACAGCATCAACAACCAACAGCTGCAAAACCGGTTCGACCACCAGTATCGGGAGGAAACCGATTCTGTTCGTATCATTTTAGGAGGGATATCATTACAGTCAATTCTTATCTTGCCTTCAGAATATCGTGTTTACGATTGAATTTTTACTGTTGTTGATGTATTATATTTGACGGGTTTAGACATTTAGACACTTGTGCATAAAACAGCCTGGCTATCACAATCTAGCACGAGCCAGTGATGCCGACCTGACTGGCCGACACCGAGCCGAGACCGACCCAGCCACGCATGGCGTTGACGATCTGGAGATCGCGGTGCACGCGCGTGTACTTGCCCACGGTCGTGAAACCCTCGACGGTGTAACCACACGAGCCAGCACGGAAGGCCTTCTCGTACGGCACGCTGAGAGTACACTTCTGTCCGGCAGAGGAGTCAAAGCCGTTGTTGCAGTCCGAGTATCCATCCGGGAAGCCCGCCGGAGTGTTGTCTGGGAACAAAGTGTACGAGCTCAACACGACCTTGATCTTCCAGTCAGCCTCACGACGGTTGAAAAGCTGGAGCTCGAAGTTGCGGTGCGTGGCTACGTCGCGGTTCTTGACCAGAACGGAGCCCTTGTCCTGCATGTCACGCGACGTCGAGCCCTGCTGCTGCTGGTCGTGGTCGTCGTTCTGAATCACAAAGCGCGACGCTGGCAAGATCCAGCTGCCGCAGATCGGGAACTCCTTCGGGTAATCCGACGACCAGATCTTGAGCTTGCTGATATCGGTGGCCGAGAGACCAGCGGCCGCGTAGCGCGAGTCCAGCTCCTGGTAGAAGTTGTAACCCGAGTTGGCGTTACAAGCGAGCAGTGAAGCCTCGCCACCGAGAATGATCTCTCCCCACATGATGAAGTCCGACGGAAGGTTGCCACCCAAGTACGTGTTCAGGAACCCGAAGATCGCAGCGGTGTCGGTTGGGCCAATGTGCTTGATGGCGTCGATACGGAAGCCACTGAAGCCGATGCCGAGCAGATCCACGAAGTACTGGGCGATACGCTCACGCACGTTGGTCTTGCCAGTGTTGAGATCCAACAGACCTTCCAACCAACCGGCCGACATGATGAGACCATCCGTGTAGGCGTTCAGCGAACGCTCACAGTGAAAGTCCGATGGACCGTACGGCACGGCAGGGAACTCCGCGGCCGAACGAAGGCCGGTCTCTGGGTTCGAGCCAAAGGCAAAGTTGTGGGTGAAGTATGGCGAGCCACCGGCGCTCGACTTTGGTCCCCAAGTGGTGCAGCTGGTACCACTTCCGGTGCGGTGCTGCGGGTTCACGTCGTTGCCTCCGCCGGACATGTGGTTCACCACAGCGTCAGCGTACACACGAACGCCGTTCGCGCGACAAGTCTGGATCATCGAGCGCAGCTGAGAGCGCGAGCCCATGCGAGACTGCAAACGGTAGCTCACTGGCTGGTACACAAAGTACCAAGGGTTACGCTGACCGCTCTGCGGCCAAGCGTCCGACAACACAGCCTCCTGAGGAGGGTTGATCTTCACACCCAAGTAGCCAGCCTTGCCCAAGAAGTCCTTGCACTCC
>JAADXE010000225.1:0-38059 GCA_023337545.1 Pythium coloratum
GACGAGGTGCCTTCTCGACTGTGGCTGGGTTTTTTTTTTCTTCCCATCGTCCAACCATTCGACCACTTCGTTCCAAGATGGCCGACGAGGATCAGGCAACGCGCTCATGGGCGTTCATGGGCCCGTGGTGGCTGATCCTGAAGGCGCACCGCGCCCATCCGCTTCATGAGTTTGCGAATAACGTTAAGGGCGAAATCAGCGGTCTCGGTGTAGTTCTGGATCCTGTAATCGCTTCGAAGAGCATCAAGAAACGGTGTCGTGCTCTGCGTGACGCGCTGGAGCTCGTGTTTCTGCTGTCGGTCGTCGACCCTGCTGCGTTTTCCGACGGCCTCGTCAACCACGTGCCAGACAAGTCGAAAGCGCTTCTGAAGGAGAGGTTTCCAACTGAGGGCGATGGCTTTCCCTGCCACGTGACGATTACCCAAATCTCCGCTAGTTCAGTGGGCACCGCGATTCTTGACGATATTGGAGCCTCAGATCCTCCATTCGCGCGACCATGCCTTCCAAGACGCAAGACGACAGCTCTTGGCAATGAGCGGTGCTCGTAAGGTCTACGACAAGCTCAGGATCACTGTCGACATGAGCCGTCTCGACTGGCGATCGTCCGCGCACGATCTGGCGACGTTCGTCCGCACAGCACCACCTCCTACAAGCGACCCGTTCCGCTCCGTAGAGCTGAGTCTGCATTTTGAGACGTCCACAATCTCCGACCAGCATCTCGCAGATGTCAAAGCGTGTGTTGATGATCCATATGAGCACGTGCGGTTTGTGATGGGGATCTCCATTGACCAAGCAACCGAAGTAGCCAAGTGCGGCACTGTGCTATCTGCCTTGCTACCCTCGTCGGAGCCGCAAGTCGATGGCCAAGCTGAGAAGGCTGCCGACACCTCGCTTGACCTCACACCGCCGTCAAGCCACCATCTCGCTACCCAGTTGTGTTCCGCCGTGATGCACGCACGCAACGTCAAGTCGCTGGGTCTGTATTGGACGGTGGAACGCCTTTCGCGACGCGATCGAACCCAGTTGCTACGGTGGATCACGGTGTCGCTGTTCTCAAGCCGGGCCAGCCATTCGATCGAAGAAGTCACCTTGAGGTCGTTTTTCGTGAGCGAAGCCGACATGGACGACTTGGAAACGCTGTTGCTGTCCAACAATCCGCTGGGAATCCTCCATGGGGACCAAAATGAGGACGAGGAGGGCGAAGAAGCGTTCTCGTGGTCGTACGACCAGGTCTTCCTCGCGAAAGGTACTAATCTGCTGCTCCATCCCGTCGGTACACGCCCCGTTCCCTGGAGCCATTGGAAAAGCGTTTTCTCGGCACGTGACGCTTGGGCGGATATAGTGCTCGATGATGCTGTCGATGCGGATCACGGTGAAGTTCTCGTCCCAGGGTATGGATTGTGCGGTATCCGTCGGGTCGATATCCAGAGCCAGCGAGTCATCATCCAGAGTCGCGAACGAGACCAGCACGGAATCAAGTCCCTCACGTTGAACTGGTCCAGCATCCGACGCCAACGGATGGGAGAATACTACTCGGCTCTCTGCCGCTTCCTTCGCCTCGTAGGCGGGCCTCTTGAAGCTCTGACAGTGTCGCGGTTGGAAAACATCCCAACCGTCTTGGACACGATATGGACTGCGTGCCCCTCGGTCGTGCGATTGGAACTAGGGGAGGTTGGTTCCGTGCCTGCGTCGAATCAGCGATGCGTACGAGGCTGGCAAGTGCCACGTGAGCAGTCTGGTGTTGTGTCGTTTGCAGCGGCAGCGTGGGTCTCGGGACATCATCGAGTTTTGCCAAAAGCTCTGCAACCAAGAGCTACGCATCTCGCAGACGCTGACGGAGTTGATTCTGGAGCTCGATCGTTTGTGGAGGTACCAGGCAAAGGACGACGAACTTGAGGCCATGGCGAAGATGCTGGAGTGTAATACGAAGCTGGTGTTCTTCTCTATCAACGTCCGGCGTGGCAGCCGCGTCGAGACCACGCGCTCATTGTTCAGTCCACACTACAACCAACTTCTTCCCGGTCAAGGAGTGCCACTTCAGATGAGTACGAAACTGGCATTTCTCAGTGCCGTGTATCAACGAGCCACGGCGGTGGCAAGTGTGGCTACAAACGAAGAGCCACCAGCTATCAGCGCGCTGGACAACGATGTGATCGCCCGGGTTTTCGAGATGGAATAACACCAGCTTCCTCTTGCACTCGAGCATCCTCACAATTGCCGCGAGTACTTCGTCGGTCGGCCCGTCGGCTACACGCTGATAGATGCAAAGCGACAATTCAGTCAGCGTTCGCGAGATGAGTAGCTCCGGATGACACAACTGTCACGTTTCAATTGGGCTGTCTTCAACTGGTTTACGGCCACAGAGTTTGTACTGCCTGGATTGAGCAGCAAGCTGCTGCCTTTCACAAGGAAGATCTGCTGGCTGAGAGACCACGGAGAGGCGTTAACGTCGTCCACTTGGCCATCGTGGTCCCCTCGGAGAGCACCAAAGGGATTCTTGGATAGGAACAGCGTTTCCAAGTCGTCCATGTCGTCCTCGTCCACACAAAAAATCTTTCAGCGTGACTTCTCGGATAGAATGGCGAACGTGGTTTGAGAATAGTGATACCGTGATCCATCGCATCAACCGAAGTCGGTCACTCGCGGGGACGGATGTATCAAGTGAACAATCAAGAGTGAGTGACCCGATGCCTCGTGCGCACATCAGAGCGGAGCACAACTGAGGGGCAAGACGGTACTTCGGGCATGATCTCAGGTGCGCAGTTGACGTAAGGCAAATCGATGGCAATCTTGAGCTTGCTGTAAATCACCCCAGCATCCACTGAACGCAAGAGCTGCTGTCTTGCATTTTGAAAGGCTGGATCACGCTCGTGTAGCCCTTCCGGCTTCAGCATCGTCCAGATCATATTTCGCACCCAGGTATGATCGCTTGCTGCACCATGGTCGCCTCGTCAGCCACAGAATCAAGTCTCTTTCGTTGGAAATGTCCGCGAGACGCGAGCTCAACTATCGAGGGCTGTATGGCTTCCTCCACCTCGTAGGTGCGCCACTCAAGAAGCTCTCGCTTTCATGGGCGGTCATTTCGTCAAGGTTCCTGGTGAGTGTGTTGCAAGCTTGTCCGTTGGTCAGGACCTTGGAGTTGAGTGATATCGACTCGGGAGCGTTCATCCACGTCGTGGACGAGACCACGAATTGCAAAGTCACCAGTCTGAAGTTGCGTCGTATCAAGCGAGAAGATCAACCTCAGCCTGTCGTCCAGTTTTGCGAGGCGCTGTCCGATCCAGAGAGAAGCATATCACGTACACTGACAAAGTTGGTACTTGATGTCGGCTCGCTGTACGAGAAAAACTTCACCGAGTATGAAGTCATCGCGATCGCAGCCATGCTCAAGCGGAACTCCAAGTTGGTCTCATGCTCAATTGCTGCGAGAGGCGAGCGAGCTGACCAGATCGCGTCGTTGCTGCACGCAAACGGTGACCCACGCCTCGACGATCGACGGGTGGCTCCGCTTGCTCTGAGCTCAAAGTTGGCGTTTCTCAGTGTGATCTATCCAAACGCAGGTGAAGCAGTTATTGCAGCGGGATCCACCACGTCGACAGCTCTGGCGACATCCGACTGTTATGCGATCGCTCGCATCTTCGAGATGGCGGCCGTCAGACGCAAGGTCTTGGTGACTGGAGTTCGTTTCTGGTGAGTCCGTCCTATGACAATGAACGAACAATATCGTGGATGTCGATTTGAGCGCGGGATGGTAGGTAAAACGCTGACTGCCACGTGAATCAATGCATACGTGAAGAAAACGAAATAAAAAAAAGGTTGCTAACAAAAAAAACTACCGAAAATGCCCGCATCTCATGCACAAAACTCCCACGTGAAAGGCTTCAAAAGCCTCGCATCCATGTGACCCCTTCGAGTCACAGCAACCTGCATCTTCCGGAACTGCAGTTGCGATCTTGCGCTTCACTCGATCAACTGACGGACTCGTACGGGTCTTCCACCCACACTCAGCCTCTCACTGGTCTCGCGGCTCGACCAATGGGTGCGGCAGCCGCCTTAAACAAATGCGAGCCCAGTTCAATATACACAATAACCAGCCACTCCCCGGTCGCGGCGTTCCACTTGAGCTGACGAGAAAGTTGGCATTCCTTAGCGCTGTGTGTCGAAGAGGTCCCTCAGGGGAAACTGGGGCCGCAATTCCTGGACGACGAGTTATCAGTGCGCTCGACTGCTGGTGATTGCTCGAGTTTTCGAGATGGCCGCAAGACCAGCGAAGCGCAAGGTGTCGGTGACAAGCGTACGGTGAGTTTGATATATGAGTTGGTAAGCTTGTGAGCGGCAAATTTGGTGTCTGAGGCTGCCAAAGCCTTGAAGCTGGCTATTTCAATGGAAATAACAGCGGGTACTCTCAAGTCATCGCAAGAAACTCACTTCACTTTCTCGCCGACATCTTTGCATGGTCCGTCTGGTCATTTCTTTATTGAATGGTGGCTCTACAGTCGCTCAATGACATCTCTAACGTACGTCTTGCTGGTGTATGGGGCAAAACACACGTCACAAGCAAAGCGCTACTGTAGACGCTACGCGGAGCAGATTGGTATATTCTTTAAAAATTCATTGATTCATGGAATAGTCAGCGCTCTTCCCCCACATTGACATCCGCCAGAGTGTTAATTTTGGCCAAGGGGCGACCTCACCAGTCACGAAATCCAGTCACCAAGATCTTACGTCTCACCGCCGCCAGCTCGAAGATGTGAGCGATCGCGTCACAGTCGAGAGTCGCAATGGCTGCTGGAGTAGTGGATGTAGCTGGACTAACTGGTACTCTCGCGCTAGCATCAATGGCGCTCAGAAACGCCAGCTTTGCACGGAGATCAAGAGAAGCCACTCGCAGAGTGTCAAAGCTTGGATCTCCGTTTGCGTGAAGGAACGTCGCGAATTCTTCCGTTCGCTCGTCACTCGTAGCGACTGAACACGAGACCAATGTTGCGTTGCGCTCCAGCATGGCCGCGATCGCCGGACTTCACGGTCGGCAACGTTTGGCGCGTATAGTGCACCGATATCGATCGACAGATTCGTCAAGGTCTGTGAAATGCGCCGCTCTCGATCGGACAGCGCCTCGCAAAACTGGAAAAACGGGACGATATCATCAAATCCGTGGCGCCTCTTAACATGGCGCAAGCGCAAACTCGTGACTTTGCAGCTCATGGACTCGTACATGCTCACAACATGGGCGTAGACGTCGGAGGTGACGACGCTCAACTCCAAGGTCTTGATCGAAGCACACGCTGCCAATACTTCGTCCAAAACCGTCGTGGATATTGTCACCAGTGAAAGTGACAACTCTTCAAGCGGCGCGCCTATGAGACGGAGAAAGCTGAAGAGCCCTCCATAGTTGCGGCACTGGTGTTCATAGAAGTCTACCTTGAGCGACTTAATCCTGTGATTGACGGGGCGACCGTGGTCTGGATGGTACGGGTTGACGGTGCGACGCTGCTGCACCTCCGCCAGATGAACCCGACACACGCCGTACGCCGGTACGAGGGTGTCGTAGTAGCCGAGCTCAGGCGTAGAGGGAATCACGTCCATCCAGTCACTCGCGTGCAATTGGACCAATGGCCACTCACGGGTTGGAACGTCGTCTGTGGTCATCGGTTGGAGGCGAAGGTTCGTGTCTCTAGCGAGGAATACCTGTTCGTGCGGTACGATACTCTCAGGTTCCAATGGCGGCACTTGGTCTCCCCAAACACTACTGAGGTGGGCGGCGCTCTGAAGAAAGCTTCCATAGTCCGCGATGTCGTCGTCACTCCCAAGAAACCCACAAACGCCCACACGGCGGATCGAGTGGTTTGTGTGGCTGGAGAACAACGAGAGCATGATCCACCGCATAAACTGACGGTGGTTCTCAGCGCGATCTGCCCTTGGCCAATTGACCGTCAACGACTCCACAGCACGCGCGTGCATCACGGCGGAGCACAATTGTCTTGCGAGACGGAGGCTCGTCGGAATCGCGGCATTGATGTAGGCTCCAGGCATCTCCTTCGCATTCTCATGGACTAGAGGTGTCGGGATCGTCTCGTACGCTGGACTGAAGAGCCTCAGCAGCGCGTGCGTGAAGTTCATATCAACACGATCTACGCCCTCACGGATTCTCGCGTATCCGAGCTGGATCCGTTTGTGTAGGTCATCAAGACAGGCCATTATGTCTGCCGTGGCTTCGCTGATGAACATGTCGCACTCGACAATGACCGAACGGAATGGATAATCCAGCGAAGGCGGAGGTCCCATCCGCACAAAACTAGCAAGCTCGGCCATTATCCGGGTCACACCATCGATGCCCACCGTGAGACTGGACCTGGGAGTAACACCGAAACTTGGCAACCAGCAAAAGCTGGCGTCTGGCGTCTTGGAAAGCTTGATCACGCTCGCGCAGCGGCTGAGGAGTCAGCAACGTCCAGATCCCAGCGCGTATCCACGTCGGTTCGAGCTCAAGTAGTCTGTGTTTGACCAGCCTTTCGTAGTCGCGCTTGATTTCTACGTCGCATCGATCGCCATTGTCTTCGTCAGGAAGCCTGTTTACGCGTCCACGCTTCCACCCGTCTGGTCCTTAGTTGAAGTGGCACTCAACAAAGGCGTGGCGATCCACCACCGACCGTAGAAACACGAGCTCAAGTGCGTCACGCAGAGCACGGCAACGCTGTTCAACTTTGTCAGCATAGGCGACATCTCTTGGGACGAGTGTGATCTTGAAAACACTCTCATTTCCGAGCCACGGCCTGACGAATGAGTAGTTGCTTGGAAACAGGCGATGTGCCTGGATGATCCGCCACCACGGGTCTATAAACGACCGTGCATCCATGATGAGCTCGATGTTTTGCTCGATGTCTTCTCTCCTGTGGCCCACAAGTCGAAAAGGCGAATGCATGACCACTACTCGGCAGAACACGGAGAATACCCCTCGTCCCAGAGTCGCCCAAAGCCGTGCTGAATGACTGGCTGGGAGGCTGATGGGATCTGATCGGTCTGGGACGTGCACTCGCAAACTCACCACCGGGCGTAACTCTTCTCGCGCGGCCTCTTAGAACGCACAAACTCATACGTTGATCCGTAAAACTTCGCGTCGGCGTCTTGCTTCAGCGACCACGCGCACGAAACACCAGCTGCCACCACTTGGTCTTCCTCGCCTTGATGCAGCAGCTTCACCTGCGCGTCACTCAGCGCTCCTCTCCAGAAGCGGCAGTCGTCCACCACTCCCTCAAAGCCGTACCACTGCATCCTAGTCGTCGCTGACTCCGCACCACTCGTCGTATTGACTTCAGCAGGATCCAGACAGCCACTGCCTAGCTGCGCAAAGTTTAGGAACCGCCATCTCGGGTGCATTCTTCCTTCACTCACATGGACCAGCTCTCCATCAACGAACACACGCTGCTCGCCTTTCCACCAGTCGTCTGGCGACCGTCGGAAGCTCAACGCGACGTGGTACCAACGCTTGCACTGGAGTTGTGACCGAGTCACACAAGGGCCCTCCGTTGTCATGGAGCAGTGTAGATACCCCAGGCGATCGACGAACACGAATGGCTTACAACTGCCCTCTACCGCGTCCAGTTGCGGCCAAACGAAGCTCTGTGCGCCTAGTAGCACGCCGTACTCAGCGGTGTGTGCATCACTGGACCTTGGAGGAAGCACGACGAACCACAGATCGAAGGAGAAGGCGTCGGAGTTCCACGCCGACCGCACAGCGTCGCCCAGTTGCACAGCGCTGCCGACTCGGCGTTTGCTGGGATCGACTGCGAACTGCAGGGAGAGACTCGCCGTGTACAGCTCCTTGTAGCTGCGTGTTTTGCGTACCTGCTGCTGCTCTGTCGACGGCGTGCGTTTGGGTCTCACGGCGTCCTTCAGATCTCCCAGAAGACGCTTGTACTTGATCTCCCACCGTGGTTTCAGAGTCCCAATCGCTTGCATTCTGGCTCGCCATCCGTCGCTACAGGCGAAGTCTCTGCTGGGAAGACGCGACCGCCAGACGACGCCGTCGGATGCGAGCAGATCACGGAAGAGGCGGCAGTTCACGTGCGACAGCGCGAGCAATTCGAAGCCTGTGAGGAAGCGAGAGACGAGCAGAAAGACGTCGCGAGGCAGCGCGTCCATTGGTGAGTGCGTGCGCATGTGGCGCAGTGGGGATCCTGGCGTGTGGAGACGCAAAAGAGGCGAGGATGGCGACGATTCGTGGGGACGATGAGGTGATGATCGCGACGGAGTTCGACGCTGAGTCGTTTGGGTATGAAGTGATGTGATTGGCGAATAATCGTGTCTGTCGAGCGTAAAACCGATTTTACATTTCAAACACGGATTTGACCGTGTTTTGGAGGATTTCTGGGATCCACGCCATCATTATCCACATCATAATCCACTCCCCAGTGACTGATGCCTCTGGTGACATTGGCGGAATCGTCCCAGGCGCCATTTTTTTATCGTTCTCCATCGCCGCGAAGGGTGGCTTCTCGTATTCGAGCTAGTCAATTGATTGAGTCGCGACGGAATGGAGACGAATGGTCTCCATTCCGATGTCTTCTATCGCTTTGGATATGACGATCTCTTCATGCCACCATCAAACAACACGGGCGTGCTCTGCCGTAATGTACACACGAGGCCTCGATACGGTGAGGCTGTTCTGGCCAGTTGCTGCTCATAAACGTCACCATAGTGACGAAACTCGGATGATGCGGTGGATAACGGCCTCGCTCGCCACTCGACTCGAGAGGTCGAATTAGGTGGGGTTTTCGTGGACGAAGACGACATGGACGACTTGGAAACATTCCTACTATCCAAGAACCCACTTGGTATCCTCCGAGGGGACCAACAGGATCGACTGGACGATGTTGAAGCCTCCTCACAGTCTTCCAACCAAGTCTTCCTCGCAAAAGGCACCAATCTCTTGCTCAATCCAGTTGGCCCACGTCCAGACACGATGAGTGAGCTTGAAGACGACCGCTGGGTAGACGTCTTCGACGATGATGCTGGCGATACAGGGTATTATGAGGTGCTTGTCCCAGGTCACGGCTTGGGTCGCGTTCGTCGCGTCGATGTCCAGAGCCAGCGGGTCATCGACCAAAGTCACGATGCCTACGATCCACCAGACCACAGAGGAATCATGTCACTTACCTTGAACTTGTGCGGAGGGGTACTCTGCCGGACTGGAGACGTGAGCCTCTGTCGCATTCTTCGTCTCGTCGGTGGGCCCCTTGAAGCCTTAACAGTGTCCTATACAATCATACAAGACATCACGCTCATTTTGATGCATGCCCGCTACTCGTGGAATTCGAACTTCATGATGTGGGATCCTGTGTTCTGCATCAACGCTGTGACGCCTACGAGTCCGGCGGGTGCCGCGTGGCCACTTTGGTGGTTCGTCGCTTTCGTGGGCAACGTGATGCGCAGGATATCGTCCGCTTTTTGCGAGAAGTTGTGCGATCCAGAGCTCGAGATCTCGCAAACACTGACAAAATTAACTCTTTCTACCGAGAGAAATCTGTGGACCGACATTAAAGCCGCCTCGATGGAGAAAATGCTCGTGCGTAACCAGAAGCTGGTGTCATTTTCGCTCTCGGGGCGGGTATACTACGATGACGGCTTCCGGGCACGACTCCGCGAACACAACAACAGCGCTACTTCCCCGAAAAGGAGGCAAGATTCCGATGAGGACGAAGCTAGCATTTGTCAGTGCTGTGGATTCGCGAGGTAGCAGCAACACAGACGTTGACAGGGATTTCGACGAGCTGCAAGCTTGCAGTAACGTTACGCTTGATAGCGACGTGATTGCTCGGATTTTCGAGATGGCTGCGAAACCACTGAGACGCAACGTACGAGTGTTTGACAAGTAGTCATTCGACTGTGAAGCAAGCAGTTTTTACTTCCACACGTCGTATTGCGACTTGCAGACACTCTCCTTGCCGAACTTGCCATGTCCGTGCTTCGACGTCTTCGTCAGTCTTCTATACCGATGCAAAAAGAGTTTTAGGCGGTCAAACACGGATTTGAGCCTGTTTTGACACAGTTAAGTGCGGCGAAAAGGGATACTAGCCTCATTTGACGATCTTGATGCGTCTATGTAGGCTTGTGAAGAAGCTCACAATGGCGTTCGCACGGCCGCGTGCATCGTACCGACTTCACCGCGTCGAATAGATCCAGTGGGCTGCTATTCATCGACCACACGCACTCGATCGTCCCATCTTCCAGATCGTCCGCGTGCTCCACTGCAAGCCTTTGAGCTTGTCCAGCTGTGAGAACGCCGTTCCAAAACCTGCACTCGTCGATCACGCCGTTGAAGCCGTACCACCCCTTGAAGTCTTCCGTCGGTTTGCCAGGCGTATCGCCGCCAACACAGCCCGTACCTAGCTGGATGTAGTGCAGCTCGAACCACTCGTCGTAGAGTTTACCATTGGTAGACTCAAATACCTTCTCGCCATTGAGATATGCACACAACACCACGTCGTGAGCGTGAGAGTGCGCAACCGTCAGCGTCAGGTGATGCCACTGATGAAACGCCAGGTTCGTCGCCACGAGATGCTGGTCGTTAGTGATGGAACAGTAGAGATCGCCTGCTGGGTCCACGTAGATGAACGCACGGCGGGCGTCCGGCCACCACTCGTCCTGAGGGTCTTCACACTGGGCACCGAGCAGAATGCCACCGGCGTAGCTCTTGGGGTCTTGGCTGGCAGATGGAGTCATCGCGAACCACACGTCGATCGAGAATGGCTCGAGATCCCACGCGTCCATGACCATATCCATGACGTCTAACACGCCGCCTCGAATCTCCTGGCGTTTTTCTTCATCTTCCACGATTGTGCTGCCTGGGAATCGTCGTGAGCAGCCGGAGAAGTAGACTTGTTTCCATGACGACGAGGCAGGAGGTGGCCCAGTTTGCGCAGGCGAGCGCTCACGCCACACGACGCTGTCGCGTGCGAGAAGCTCAGTGAATAGTCGACGGTTCACATGTGAGAGCCTCACCAAGTCGTAGCCGGTGAGCATGCGCGTGAGATGAGGAAACACATCCACGGGCAGCGCGTCCGGTCGCCCCATGAAGCCATCCATTTTGTCGGGGGTTTTTCTATAATATGGTTGTATCTTTCCATACAATGAAGTAAACTACCACATCTGATTCTGCGATTTGCAAACTATCGGTAGTTTACATCATGATTGCCGCCTTTCTCGGATATGACCATCACTCTGCTGAACTTCAAATTCTTGGTTGGCGCCAACTTCCTCCTCAGTGTCATTCGCAAATCTTCCGCCTCCGCATCACACACCAAGCCACAGCCACAGCCACAGCTAACTACGCAGAGGCTGACCGACACAAGAGAGAGAGAGAGGCAGAGACAGAGAGACAGACGATGGTGATGAGCACGCGCGTGTACGTGGCGCTTCTCGGATGGATGCTGCTCGCGCAGTTTCTCGTCGGCGAGGTCAAGAGCGAAGCCGCATCGTACTCGAAGATTGACAAGTGGCACAACGTGCACCGCATCGTCCGTCGCAAGGAAGAAGCCAAGTGGATGACGCATCCTCCGATGTACACCCAGCAAACGGTGAGTTTCTGGACGGCGCTGATGAATGCAGTATTAGAAATGCGATGACATTTACTTGGTTGAATAGGTGGAAGAGACGGAAGCGCCGTATGAACAGTTCGACGAAGGCGTAGGCGAGAACGCGTGGGACGGCTCAGGATCATCTGTTACAGACACGATAGTGTTCATCGACGGGAGTAGAGATGCTGGCGATGATGGAAGCGAAGACGATGGCAGCAACGACGGATTGTCGGTGGACTTTGGGTCCGAGTTGGAAGCCCAGCTCGACGAATTCCGGAAGATCAGAAGTCCTGCCGCGGCTGCCATCCAAGAAGGGGACAAGGAACTCGCGGAGAACAACGAGTTTGCGGAAAACAACGACGACCAGGACGGAAGCAGCCCGAGCGTCCAGATTGACGAACTTCAAGTGATCCCGGACGAAGAACCTTACGACTACTCGGCCGCGAATCGACCCAACCAACCATTTGCCATCACCAGTGTCGCGGCTGCGATTGCCACCACGTTGCTTGCGTTTGTTGTATAAGCGACAGTAGGCTGTGCCTTGCTCCAAGCTACGAAGCAAGAGTTTTTTTTTAAGTAGACGTAGTATAATCCAGATCAATTCATCTGCAGTAGTCGATTCACTCGCCACTGTGGCTAACCAACGATCGACGATCTACACTAGTTTGACGGCGAGCTTGCCAACGTTCTTGCGCGCGTACATGTAATCGATGGCATCTGGGATGGCCTCAAGTCCCTTGAACTCGGTCTTGTCGACGCCTGGCTTGAGTTTTCCTTCGGCAATCAACTGGAAAAGACGCGCAATATGCGTTGGGATCTGTGGGCCGTGGTTGTTCAGAATGAATCCACGGATCGACGCCGATCGGCCGAGCAGCACTGGGTTGAGCTTGCTAACGAGGTACGGCTCGAAGCTCTTCTGCTGGTCCTTGTACCCAGCGATGAACCCAAAGACCACCACACGGCCATGAACAGCAATGTTCTCCACAGCGGTCTTGAACATCTCACCACCGATCGTCTCAAACACGAGATCCACGCCCTTCGGGTATTCGTTCTTCAGCACCTCCGCAACGTTCTCCTTGCTGTAGTTGATCACACGGTCCACACCAAGCGCCTTCAGCACCTCCGCCTTCTCGTCCGAGCTCGTCGTACCGATCACGTGGTTGCCAGCGAGCTTGGCGAGCTGCACGACGAACTGGCCAGTGCCACCGGCGGCCGCCGTGACCAGCACAGTCTCATTCGTCTTCATCTGCGCCACGTCCGACAGCGCAATCGACGCGGACACTCCCTGGATCAGAAGCGGAAGCACCGACGGGTCTGGCGATGGAATCTTGATCGCGTTCTTGGCTGGGATGACCACATACTCGGCAAACGCGCCGTTCTGCTGGTATGCGACCGCGTCACCCACTCGCACGATCTCCACGCCTTCTCCAACCGCAGTCACGACGCCGACGCCTTCCAGACCCACGCCAAACGGAGGCGTCCGCGCGTTGTAGCCACCGTTCGTGCTGTTGACGTCGGTGGCGTTGATGCCGACGAAGTGGTTCTTCACGAGAACATGGCCGCCAGTGGGAACTGGTAGCTCTGGGACCTCGACGATGCGCGTGGCGGCGCGGAAGTCCGTGGAGAGCTGGTGCACTTCGCTCGCTCGGTAGGAAGTCATGGTGATGCGTAGAGTAGAGTAGGGCGGCCGATAGATAGATGGAGCTGTGGAAGCTTTGAGATCCAACTGCCGCTTGAACTTGGAGCTGGTGATGTCGTCAACCTTTGATGGGCATCTCCTTGTAGCAGATACGAACCTGTTACTAAATGTGCTCCACTTTCTCACTGAAAGGACCGTGGCAGCCTTGAAGTCCCAACACAGAACTGCGAGCCCGTCGGCGGATGCTTCGCTAAAATATACCCGGTAGAGACAGATACAGGGAAGAGAGAGAGAGAGCTATGCAGTAGTGGTGGTAAAATCAATCAGAGAGGGTGCTATTTTGGCTTGGCCATTTACAGCTTAATCACGAGCTTGCCGATGTTCTTGCGCGCGTACATGTGGTCGATGGCATCGGCGATGCCCTCGAGGCCGTTGAACTCGGTCTTGTCAACGCCTGGCTTGAGCTTGCCCTCAGCGATGAGCTTGAAGAGGCGAGCGAAGTGCTCCGGGATCACTGGCACGTGGTTGCCGAGGATGAAGCCACGGATGGAGGCCGAGCGGCCGAGCAACACAGGGTTGAGCTGGCTCACGAGGTATGGCTCGAAGTTCTTCTGCTGGTCCTTGTAGCCGGCGATGTAGCCGAACACGATGATGCGACCGTGGACAGCGATGTTCTCAACCGCAGCCTTGAAGGTGTCGCCACCGACCGTCTCGAACACGAGGTCCACACCCTTCGGGTACTCGGCCTTGAGCACGTCACGGATCGACTCCTTCGAGTAGTTGATCACACGGTCAACGCCGAGAGCCTTAAGCGCCTCGACCTTGTCGTCCGAGCTGCACGTACCAATGACGTGGTTACCCGCCATCTTGGCAAGCTGCACGACGAACTGGCCAGTGCCGCCAGCGGCCGAGGTCACGAGCACGGTCTCGCCCGACTTCATCTGGCCGACCTGCTCAAGCGCGATCGAGGCCGAGATACCCTGCACGAGCAGCGGCAGCACCGATGGGTCCGCCGATGGCACCTTAAGCGCCGTCTTGGCTGGGATCACGACGTACTCGGAGAAGGCACCGAGGTACTGGAACGCGATGGCATCGCCGACGGCGAAGTTGTCGACGCCCTCGCCGGCGGCGACGACGACACCGACACCTTCAAGACCGCAGCCGAATGGAAGCGGGCGCGCGCCGTAGCCGCCGTTGGTGATGTTGACGTCCGTGGCGTTGATGCCGACGTACTTGTTCTGGACGACGACGTGGCCTGGCGTGGCGGCCGGGATCTCGGCGACCTCGACGATGCGCGTGGCGGCGCGGAAGTCCGTGGACAATTGGTGGACCTCAATGGTGCGGTACGATGGCATGGTGCTTGCTTGGTGGGGGTGGTGGCTTCGGGAGGACTGGGGAAGATTCCGGAATGAGCTCTTCAGAGGAAGAGATCTTTCTTCACCATGGCAGTCTGCCTGGGGTTTATGGTTCACTTGTCGCCTGTCCGTCGTTTACTTCACCGTAGATGGGTCCTGTAAACAATCCACGGGTCCGCCTGGTTTGAGATTCAAACCCGTGGGTTTGCATTAAACTTGGTATCTGTATGTGGTAGTAGAGGGTACGGGTCGAATGTATACGTGGGTTTCTTTGTTTACAGGCAGAAGTGGATGACGAATCCGATGGCGTTGACCTTCAAGATGAACGGCTCCACCAATGGCGGCGGCTGGCGTCCACGCATCAGTCCGCATGCGGCGCCTCAGCGGGTTGAAGATGAGGCAGATAGATAGGGAGACGGACGGCGGCCTGTGTTTCACGCCTGCGAAAGCGCGAGACGCGCATCGCGACACGCGTCATGTGGTGCTTGATTCGTAGGTTCACCCACAGGGCAATCACCAAAGATCTCGATCTCATGGCGTGATGTCGTCGACGGCATGGACATGGTGACTATGCCATCGGACATTCTAGAAGGTTACAACCGCGCACGGTAGAACCTCGTCGTACTGTAGCTGTAGAGAGTATAGTGACGGCTCGTATGGCCGGGCAATATGGAATCCTAGTGCTGTGGTTACAGTGTCTGTAGCTCGCGTTATGTCGATCAATGTAAATGGGATTTTGGTGGAATATGGATGTGTTACATTGGTTGTACCAGTCGCTACGTTACACTACAAGCACTTTTAGATGAGCTTGACAACGAGCTTGCCGATGTTCTTGCGCTCGTACATGTAGTCGAGCGCGAGCGGGATCTCCTCGAGGCCGTTGAACTCCTTCGAGTCCACGCACGGCTTGAGCTTGCCCTGCATGATCAAGCCCATGAGCTTCTTGAAGTGGTCGGCGTACTGCTCGCGGTGGTTGCCCGAGATGAAGCCACGCACGGAGGCCGACTTCATGAGCAGCTTGGGCGCAATGTCCGTGACGGCCAGCTTGTCGCTCGCGCCGCCGTCGGCGTAGTTCGAAATGAAGCCGAACACCAAGATGCGGCCGTGCACGGCGATGTTGTCGACTGCGGTCTTGAACATCTCACCACCGATCGTCTCAAACACGAGATCCACGCCCTTCGGGTACTCGTTCTTCAGCACCTCCGCAACGTTCTCCTTGCTGTAGTTGATCACACGGTCCACACCAAGCGCCTTCAGCACCTCTGCCTTCTCGTCCGAGCTCGTCGTACCGATCACGTGGTTGCCAGCGAGCTTAGCGAGCTGCACGACGAACTGGCCAGTGCCACCGGCGGCCGCCGTGACCAGCACAGTCTCATTCGTCTTCATCTCACCGACAAGCTCAAGCGCAAGCGACGCCGACGTGCCGCACACAAGCAGCGGTAGCACGTCCTTGCTTGGCGATGGCACCGGGATCACGTGGGTCGCGTCCACGTCGACGTACTCGGCGAAGGCACCAATCTTGCGGTACGCGACAGCCGTGCCGACCTTGACGTTCTCGACGCCCTCGCCCACAGCGACGACGACACCGACGGCGTCCAGACCACAGCCGAATGGCGTTGGTAGCGGACCCGTGTACGCGCCGTTGGTGACGTTGATGTCGGTGGCGTTGATGCCGACGTAGTGGTTCTGGACGACCACGAAGCCTGGCTTGGCGGCTGGCAGCTCGGCGTCCACGACGATGTGCGTAGCGGCACGGAAGTCCGTGGACTTGGTGTGGACTTCGTAACGCTTGAAGGCTGGCATGGTGATCTGCTGTCTGTTGTCCTGTGGGGCTTGTTGTGGAGACCGACGATTGGGAAATGGTCTTCATGTGCATTTCGTAGCTCCTCACGAAAAGAGGATCTTCTCATGGAGCTCTGCAAACGGGTGCAGTGCACGCAATCCGAAGAGAGAGAGGGTCATGCGTTATTTGATTGGCTGAAATAGAGAACTGATGACGAAGGATTGTGGCCAATGCCAAGTGTCATCATCGAGTTTGTGCCAATTGGATCTTGCGGGTTGATTACATCGACTTTTCCTGAGGCAGAGAGTGATTGTCATGAAAGGAGTGTGGGTCGTTGAACTTGTCAACCGGGAACAGCTCCAAAAGCTGCTCAACGATTTGACGGTCGAGACTCACTACAACAGTAGTTTGAAGAGTATTTAGTTGGCTCCCGCGTATATGGTGTAGGTGGAATAACGACGCTACATACGTGATAGCGTGGTGTGGATGGCGTCGCTTCGTACCGACAAAGTCATCAGGTAGCACCCGCTGCATGTGACGGACGGCCAAACGTCTAGAAGGAAAATGCTCGAGACATATCCAGAAGCAACCTTTATCGGTCGAGATCATACTAGTACTCATACGGGTAGACGACGTCACGATAGTGTTCATGTCCGTAAACGACGACTACACAGTGGCGCGCAACAGATCACGACTGTCTGCCAGATAGCCATGATGTCTTGCTTGGCACAAAGCTTCTATGCCTTGAGAAGGTCCGAGACTACCTCCCTCCACTTTAAAGACAAACTCCCACCGCTGCTAGTATGGCTCTAAGATCATAGATCATTCGGGAGCTCGTTGCCCGGATTTTATCTTAGGATATGCGCAATTACGCTGGATTCCTCACTTTCGTTGATAACAACACAATGAATCGCACCGAGCTGCACCTGAATGCGCTGCCCGCCGATGTATTTCCTCATATCACGCGCATGCTCACGGGGTACGATTTGGTCAGTCTGTTTCACGTGAGCCCTCGCTTCTTTAGGGAGCTTCTCCCGTGTAACGGCGTCGTTTGGCGTGAATGCTTGCCTCCGCAATCGGCGTCTTCGTCGGCCTCGATTTGCTGGAAACAAGTCTACTGCTCAAGCCGCTCACTTCGCTTCCCAGGCAGCGAGATGATGCGAGGCGCAGATGCTCGAAGGATGATCCGTGGTGGCACGTTGGAAGTTGAGGATATGATCATGGATGGACACGGGGTCCATCGAACCATTCTCCATCGACCTTTGGTTCGCCATGAGCTCCGTCTATTCGGCAAGTTACCCCGGTGGCATGCTCCTGGGCGCACAGTGTGAAGACCAAGTCGACGAATGGTGGCCAGATGAGCATCGCGCGTTCATTTACGTCGATCCCGATAGAAATCTATTCTGTTCCATGACAAACTACCACGAATCCCTCGGCTCGAAGATGCAGTTTGACCGGTGGCACCACCTTACGCTCACGATCGAGCGCAAATCCAACGAAGCTGTGGTCCAGTGCGTGTATCTGGATGGCGAGATGATCCACGAATCGGAGGATAGGGTGCTGTATCAGGCCTGGGACGACCTGTTCTACCTGCAGCTTGGCACGGGCTGCCTCGCGCAAGAGTCGCCAGGCAAACCAGCATTCGATTTTGAAGGATGGTACGGATTCAACGGCATTATCGACGAGTGCCGCTTCTGGAGTAGCTCCCTGACGCTGGAACTAGTGCGACGGCTTGCTGTGGACCACGCCGACCTCGCTGACGAGGCCATCGAGTGTGCTTGGTCAATGAAACAGAGTCCTCCAGACCCGTTTGGCTCCGTAAAAGTAGTGCGCTGCTCACAGCCATGCGAGCTTGTCTGTGCGAGCTTGTCTGTGCGACGGCTGCGAGTCTCTAACTCAGCTAATCGTGGGCACTTTGGCTTCTGGAAGGTGGCGTCAGTCGATTTCTTCAGCCTATCGGGATAGCACGATACGAGTGAGTTCGCGGAATGAGAGGATGATCGATCCAATCCAAGGTCGTTGGGGTCATTGTCAACACTTGATTTAATACTTATTTCCTGTATTTTGCTCATGAGCAGCATGGATCCGCCGACTCAGGGACCTTGGTCGTGTCCTTGGTGAACACAAAGTAGCCGATCATGAAGCCCGCAATGATACTCGAGATCAGCGCGACGTCGTACGTCATGGCCGCCAGCATGAGCAGATACGCCACGAAGATGCGGCATCCGTGCAGCACGCTGTCGCCAAAGTGTTCCCAGTTGCTGACCGTGGGCAGCGTCAGCGCCTTGGCCAGCGCCTGCTCGCTCGCGTCCTTTGCGTCGCTGTCGTCTCTCCGCCATTGGCTTGCCGTCTCGTATCCACGGCCATTCTCCGGGTCTTCCACCAATCCGCTGATGATCGCCATGCGCTTGAGCTTGGCGTACTGCTTGGCGAGTTGCATGCGGTTGGCGTTGCTGGTCGTGAGAAACTGCGCGAGCACCGCCAGCAGCAGCACGCCGACGTTGGCCGCGACGGCGCGCGCGAAGCTGTTGACCGTGAAGGCCTCCGTCCACAGCATGAGGCAGTCACTGTGCGCATCGGCGCCCGTGAGTGTGAGTCCGTTCGCGCCCATGATCATGGCTCCGCCAATGCAGAATGAAGACGCCATTGCCTGCAGATCTCGTCGATCCTCGTGGTCTTTCTTGGTGGAGCCTTTTGCCAACTGACGAGCTCCGTTGCCCATTCAACAATTGCTGACGGTTATATAACCGACGCACGCAACGTAACGTGGCGTTGTGTTTCTTGGGTTGCGACTCGGAACCCAAGAACCAGGTTTGATGGAAGTCGCTAAGAAAGATGGAGATGTGGCTGTTTGATGGACCCGTTTGATTGATTCATGAAAGTCGGAAAGAAGGATGTTGGACGTGCCTCCATCTGACATCTTGGCGAGTTCCCCACGCAACAGTAAATTACGCGGAAACATCAACAAGTCGGTTCACCAGCTGGACGAAAAGAGGCGGTGAAATGCAAAATACAAATCGCACATATCCGTAAATTACACGTGATATCGGTTTAGAGAGGGACACACGCGTGCGCGTCAGTTTTGTTGCGGAGACAGACAAGACAGGCCCACATCCGCTCGCGCGAAAAGATCAAGAAGCTCCGCTGCGACGAGCTCAGCATCGCGCTCATTTCCACACACCACACACGAAGCCAAGATGCCCCGTCCCGCTGTAGCAATGCACCGCCTCAAGACGCTGCTGCTCGCGGTGGTCGCATGTTCGTTGCTGTTCTGCATCACGAGAACCACCGCCTCCATGATGATGGACATGCCCGTACGTTTGACTGCTTTCCCACGTCCTCATTGATAAAGAACGCCTCCACTGACGCTTGTACTCGTGCTACAGTCTGATCCAGTGGATGGCGAGATGGTGATGACCGCTGCGTACGATTTCAAGCTTAAGAACGGCCAGCGCCTGCGGTTTGCGAGCCAGGAGACGCTGACGCAGTTCGTCGCCGATCCTTCCACGGGTCTTGGTGACGTCACGATGGTGGCCAAGCAGCCTAGTGACGCGGCAAACAACCAGCCAGCAAGCAGCGCATTGTGCCCCGTGTGCGGGATGGAGACGGCGGCGCATGGTGGCCCGCAGGTGCTCATGAAGCACGGTGAGCAGGCCATCCACACGTGCAGCCTGGTCCACGCACACCAAGTCCACGACGAGATCCTGAGCTTCCGTGACGCCGCCTCTGCTGCTGCAACTACGACGACTGAGAAGGAACCCGCCGCTGCGTTTTGCTCGGGTCCGGGCACCACGATGCTTAACGGCTTCTCGTTTTTCCGCGACGGACGCGTGACGACGCCGTGCATTCTACTGTGGTTTCCTGGTTGGATCCTCAACTCGCAGGCGCGATACTTTGGCGGCTGCCTGCTCGTCGTGCTGTGCGCCATGTTCAACGAGTACCTGCTCAAGCTGCGCCGCATCCTGCGCAAGGAGAGCAACGCCAAGCGAGTGCTGGCGTTTGGAGCCAGCGGAGCCGCTAGAAATGGAGAAGCCACCAAGCTTCTACGACCTCGCACGGTCTCAGCATCGTACGTTGCACCATCGCCATTGTCGTCTGCTGGTATGATCGCGACGTGGTTTCGAGGGCTTTCGGGCGACACCCAGCACATGGTCCACTGCCTGCTGCACGGCTTCACGATCCTGCTCGCGTACATGCTCATGCTCGTGTCGATGACCTACGACGGCGTGCTCTTCGTGTGCTGCATCGTCGGCTACATTATCGGATACTTTGTGTTTGGTGAACGCCGCGACGCAGTGTCCGAGATCGACACGCTGGGCTTTGTGGCAGCGTGAGCGGACTAGAGTAGTAGGAAAATGAGAACCTTAATCTAACTATTTGCGAAATCTGAAAGATGCATTGAGAGAAACGACTGCCCAGCTCTTCAGATATCTAGAATGGCACGGACAGGAAGAGCGAGCCAAGCGCGTACGGCAGCAGACGATCAGGACTTCCAGTCGTAGCATCACCATCGTGGTCGTTCTGGTTGTCGCTGCGGTCGGAAGAGTCGACGTGGGTGACGAACTGGCACTGCACGACCACGCGGCTCGCCTCTTGTAGTGAGCCCAGTTGCTTCCAGAGCTTCTCACGGCGGTAGGCACTCGCACTCGTCTGTGGAAGCTCCAAGGTGCTGCACTGCAGTTCAATTAGAGAGCTGTTGCTTGTTGTGGCCTCACTCTCAAATTCGACAGTCGCTTGAGCCGATGCGTTCCACTGGATGAGCCGGGAAAGTTTTGAATTGCTCGTGTTCGTCTGTGGACGCAGCGTGTATCGGTAGTAGCGGTGGCTCTTAGTCTCCATGAGCTTCTGCGACTCAGGATCCACATCACACACCACCACGACTTGCTCAGGAAGCTCCGTGTCGTCGTCTTTGGCTGGTGACTCGTCTTCGTCATCCAGGATCTCAATGATCAAAGGCTTCTTCTTTGACATTGCTTCCTTTGCTTGCTCCGTGCGGTTGTTGAACACCAAGACAACGCGACTCGGCTGCAAAAGCTCCTCCTCTTCTTCATCCTCTCCATTGCCCTCCGCGTTCTGCATGGCTGCGGCCTTGAGCTGCTCTCGCTCCTTGCGCTTCTCCTCGCTTTCGTCCAGCAGCTCATCAATGCCGTCCATTTGGTACAGCTCCGCGAGCTGCTTGAGGTCGTCGCCCCTCATAAACTCCTTGCTCTTCGCGTCAAAAGCTTGTGCGATTGACTGAAACTCCTTGCGGAACTTGCGCATCAAGTTGTCTCGGATGTACGGCACAGCTTCCATCACCAGCGTGCTTTGCACGCCGGTGGCGTTTGCCTGGACCTGCATGATGGACAGCTCATCCAAGTACCGCTGGACGTCTGCTAGCAGTGGTAACTGGTCGAGCAGCAAATCGTTCAAGTACTTGCGCATGCGGAGGAGTTGGTCTTTGCGGAACTGCGTGACTTCGTAGTGCTCACGGGCGCTCTTCGTGCACAGAAGATAGTACACCGCGAGCCACACCTGGGCTTCCGTGGTCGTAAGCACCAGCAAATCACTGGGTTCGACGACGCTCCACTTCTGTTGGGAAAACTTCTTCCACTGGACGGTGGTCTCTCTCGGGGCGTCGGGCTTGGTCGTCACGACCTTGTGGGTCCACGGAGGGTTCTCAATGAGCGCGGCAAGCGATAGAAGCGCGTCGTGTTTGTCCAGTAGACGGGAGACGATGCTCAGTGGCAGCACGTGGAGCCGCTCGGCGACGTAGCGCAGAAGCGTCACGCACTGGACGGCCGTACGGAACTCGATCTCCATTTGCTGGCGCTGCAGCTCGGCTTTTGGAGACTGTGACTGCATCATCGTCACGATCTCCTGGCCGCTTTTGTGGAACGAGGTGGTCGTTGCGATCGCGTTGCGCGGTAAACCGATGAGCCACGTGAGCTTGCGCATGCAGTAGTCGATGATCTCGAGCATCACGTCGTCGTCCATTGTCTCCACGACGTGCTCGTGGTAAAACGCGACTTCCAGGAGATTCACCAACGCGGCCTCGTGGTAAAGCTAACCCACAACGATTAGTCAGCACTCCCCATCAGCCCCAAGACTCTCCAGTAGTAAACGTACGATGTAGTAGAGCCGCAGTGAGGCGGCGTCGTCGTCTTGGCACTTGAGCAGCGGGAACACGCTGGCTTTCCATAATTCCGCGCTCAGCAAGTTGACGATCAGAGTCGGGAACTTGCGGTACGTGACGAAGTTTTCCACGACGAAGTTGTCCTGCTTGCGTTGCGCGGACTGATGCGCTTGGAGGTTGAGCTTCTCAATCGTGTGGTGGTAGTTCATCCAGTCTTTCGAGAGACCGACGCTGTCGACGCGCTGCTCCTTGAGACTGTCGATGAGCTGCTCGGCTTCATGCGGCATCACAAGGAACGCGGGCGTGCTGAACGAGTCGTCACTGTCATACAAACATCGTCAGCTTAGAGGAAGGAAGCGCATGGGCAGTAGTCAAACACAATAACATACCTCATACTGGTTGCTGGTGTCTTGATGTCTTGCGTGGTCTTGAGTATGTGTGATTGGGATCCGAGCCGAGTGAGTCACGGCGAAGAGGCATTTCGGTCGAAGGATTCGGGCTGCGACCTTTGAAGATCCATTCTATCGACAGGCTCAGATCTATGAACCAGCTCAGAGAAAAATCTAATCTGATCCGTCGATCAAAATGCAATGCAACCGCAGAACGCTGAAAAGCTATGCATACTTTACCATTCCGGGGTCAAATCTGTGTTTCTCTTTTTGCGTCTTTTGTCTTGATTGCGGCCTGCAAGTCATCACCTTGGACGAGATGCCTTGATCATCGAACGAATATGCCGCGCCTTCTCACTCTCTCACGCAGTGAGTGGCTTCCTACTGCTGCTTCTTCGTGCCGTCAAAATCGCTAGGGAGAATGCTGTCGCTCTTGGCACGAGCCACGATACCCGAGAACAACTTGGCGGCGTTCGGGATGTCGAGGGCGACGTCGTCGAGCACGAGCTTAAATCGCTCAAACCCCTTGCGGAGCTGCTCGCCCGACACGATCTCTTGGGTCACGAGGTAGGCGAGCAGCGACGACATGGCCTCAGCGTTGCCTTCTCCGCCTTCTTCCAGCGAGTTCGTGATGCCGCGCTTGACGACCTCGTGGTGGAAGTGAGGCACGTTCAGCTCACGCACGCAACGCGCAGCTTCCTCCAGGTCGTGCGAGAGCAGGTACTCTTTCGTGAGGTGGTCAATCGCTACCTTGAGTTCTTCGACCGGACGGCCATCACCGGGGCCCCAGCCCTTCTCCATGCGGGCCGTGGCGTGCTTGATACTCAGCTTCTTGATGGCCTCGGCGGCAATATCAGGCGCATAGCGGTTCACGAACTGGTCTTCGAGGAACTTTGGCGGCAAGATCTCGTCCACAATCGCACGTGCCGCGAAGATCGCGAGCATGTTCTTGGCACTGCAAAGGCAACAACCAGAGTGATGAGTCCTTGCATCAATACTGTTGAGCTGATAAGCACACTAACTCACCTTGGGATGTCGATCTGCAGGTCCTCGGCGAGCAAAAGCACGCGACGGAAGCCAGTCGCGAGCTCCGTGGGCGTCAGCACGTTGAGGTAGAGCTCCGAGAGCAAGCGCGACACGAGCTCGCGCTCCTTGTCGTTCTTGTCCATGGACATGGTGATGGCACGCTTGACGACCTCGTAGTTGAACTCACCGGCGTCCAGCTCACGAAGCGAACTGAATCAATCAAATGAAAATCAATCAGTCCCAACATCACTCTCAAACATCAATCAATCAAAGGCGTCAGTTGACGTACCTCTTGACTTCCTCGGCGTCTCCGCTCGTGAAGTACTCTTCGACGATCTCGATCACACGCTTCTTGATCTCTGGTGGTGGGTTCACAGCCAGTTCCTTTGCTGCGAGCGAGTCAGGCTCCCAGTTCGGCGGCTGCGATCGACGCACAGGCGAGCCGGTGCTGGACACGAGCACGACGCCGTCCTCACCTTCGCTGTCGTAGTTCGGGTCGTGGTCGTCCACGGCCGCGACGACAGGCAGGATCTGCGTGATGTTGCCCCACTCGGCCTTCTGTCCGCCGCCCATGCGCTTGCCCATATCACGGGATTTGCTGCGTTCCTTGCGAGGACCGAGCGGCTTCTCGCCACCGCCTCCGCCGCCGTTAGAGGCTCCAGCAGCGGCAGCAGCGGCCGCCGCGGCGCCAGTCAACACAGGCGCATCCAGTTCTTCCTGGACGGCGATATCCAACGCGTCTGCTGATGAGAAAGCCCAGGAAATCCATCAGTATAAGGAAAGAATGTCAACATCAACAAACTAGACGCACTTGTGATGGCAATTTCGGACATGGTGAGGTTGTTTCTTCACGGATCGAAGCGGCAGCACACGCGCGAGGTCGTGGAGTGCTTTAGCTGCGGGGAAGAGGTCGTGGGGAGGCGCTAGTGCGGTCGCGATGGCGAGCTGCGTAGAGGGCGCTTGGTGTTCTTCTTGGTCAGGGGGGGGATTGGAGTCTGCAGCCGGCGGGGGGATGCGATACGATGCCGGTTGCAGAAACACACGACCCACACTCCTGAGTCTACACTTCAACCATGTGGACCACACCATATCGATCTTTCGTGAATGCTTGGCGAATTGCAGTGTAGATGTGTGACAATTCTCGAAATGAATTGAGCGGATTTGACAGGTGAAGCGTGTGCACTCTCTCCCTTCAACAACAATTCGACAGCTGATTGGCTATTGAAATTGCAGTATCACTCTCTATTTCAGCCAATCCATCATCTCCGAAAAGGTCGATCTTCCCCTCTCTATCCGATGTTCCTTCGGCATATCTTCTTAGACAGGTACCCTCGAAGAAAACAGCCTGGAAACACGCGCATTATCAACATCCCACTAGGCGAAAAGAAGCTGACGTGGGCGGGAGAAGTGTTCGCGTGGAAGCCGAAGAAGAGCACCTTCCCGTTATATCTACACGACATACAAGAGTCTATCGGCAAGCGGGGATGATGAGCTCTGTGGACATGACCTCCGGGTCGGCAGGCGCGTCGTCTACGCCGAGAACGACGTCGTCGAATCCACTGCCACATCACCCACAAAACCAACACCCTCAGTCACGGAATGCGACCATGTCCGGCCCCCCTGCGCGTAGCGGCAGCCCCTCGCCGCATCACCCAACGGCGTATCATCAGTCTCACGCGCCTGCAGCGCCGCCAAGAGCCGAAGCCGGGCGGTTAATGAGCGAGCAAGTCGTATTGGAGCTGCTGAACAAGGTCACCGAGCTCGTACTGCAGTCGCGAGTGCATTTGCAGAGCGAGCCTGGGCTCCACGCGACGTCCAGTGCCCGACGTGGACGCGTACGTACCTCTTCTATGATGCGGGTATCTATGATATCGATCGACTGACTCTAATATTGCCGTGTGAATGATATAGTTTAACCTGGATATTGAAGAGATCCCTCACGTCCGCGAGTCCATGGGCTCGTGGCGGGAAGACGTCCACACGCCGCTGACTGTGGATATCTATTGGGACGGCGATGGCGAGCAGCGCGTGCTGCTGGAGCGGTGGAGTCTCGTATACACGAACGGTCTTTCCGCCGCAAACAGCGGAGACCAGTTCGACGCGTTCAACTTTAACAGTCGACGACACAGCAGCAATTCGGTTAGCGGCAGCATGAAGAGCTACGCGGCGGCTGGCCACTCGAGGCCTGTGATCGACGTGCTCAAGGACGTGGTCAAGAAGTTCTCCGTCTTGTTGCGAGCAGTGCATTCGTTCATGCGACTGCTGCCGGCGCATCGATTCTTCCGCCAGTCGTACCCGTCGACGCTGTCGTACGAGATCCATTCGTGTGACGAGTCACAGCTTGCAAGCGGGTTTGAAATGGGCATCGCGACCAGCCAGTACAGCTTCCTGCCCATCAACACGCCATTTGGCTTCGTGAAGCTGTCGACGCTGTACCGACGGGACTGCTCGCCATTGGAGCGACGACGGAAGCGAGTCAGCAAAGAAATATTCGAGCAGAACCTCATCATCCAGGACTACGTGCCGGCGTCTCCGGAACTCACGGCCGCGTCGGCAAGCCGCCAGTCGCCGTCGCTGTCTGCTTCTCCGTCTACGAATGTCATGCGAATGATGCCTCCAATGGCTCTGTCGCCTCGAGGGAAGCCAAAGGATGGTTACGAAGATGACGACTTGGACGCGAGGCGCCGACGATCCAGTCCAGAGATGATTACCGATGACGATGGCCATGGATCTCCACGACGCGTGAAGTCGCGGCCGCAGCAGATCCAGTCGCCGCCTCAGAACATCTCCCAGCCCATGGCGATACCGCAACAAATCAAGACCCCGGCCCTTGCACCACACACATACGACGACCATCTTGCCAACGCCACGCATACAACATCGACCCTCGACAGCGTGACTTCCAGCAAACCAATTCAGCAGCATGCGCATTCTTACGGCGAGCCTGGTCGCCTGCGAACTGTTGCGACCAACCCGAACGTCACTCCAGCGCCGTACGGGTACGGAAACGTGGCCATCGAGCGAGCACAAACGCCTCCAGTCGGCTTTCTGGGCAGCAGCAGCGGTGGTTTCTCCGGTGGCGGCGGAGGATCCTATCAAGACCACAATATCTCGAGCCCGCACCCTCTGTCAACGCCCCCAAGACATCCACATTCGATGCTGACGCCACGTTTGTCTGGTGGTGGACGTACGTCGTTTGTATCGTCGATGACGTCGTCGGCCAAGAAGTCCAGTAATGAGTACGCGTACCGTGCATCGCTGGAAAACTTCTCGCTGGACACCAGTGGGCCTAGTCCGCACCAGTCGCCGTCTCCGTCGCCCTCTGCAGCACTGGCGTCTCCGTCGATGGAAGTGAACAGTCGGGCGCAGACTTTCAGCTTCGGATCCAGGCGCTCAATCGATTCCGCGTCGTCCGACCGCAGCTTGACGCCTGAGCTTCCTCCGTCTCGAGCTCCTGCTTCGGGTTCGCCTCAGCTGACTCCACCTTTCATGGCAGACTCGCCTCCAGCTCATTCGACGCAAAGCAGCCAAGACCAGCAATCCACTGCTGCGTTGGTGCTCCGACGCCAGTCACTGGAGCAGTCTCCGACTCTGACGGGCACGCCAGTGTTTACCTCAAGTCCCCCGTTCCAGGCCAATCCTACCGAATTGTTGTCGACGTCGCCAGGTTACTCGCACAACAAGCATTTCCAGTCATTACGGCGTGGTGGACCCCCGACCTTCCTGTCAACCGATGCTTCCTTTGGTCGTGGAAGTATGACGGGCACAAGTACTCCCAGCGGCCATGCCTTTGCAGGTTTCACGACGACCCATTCGTCGTCTGGTGGGCAGCTAACATCGAGCAAGGGGCCGGGTGATAGCTCAGTGCGAACGTTTTCGAACACGCTTCAGGACAACAGCGGTGGTGTCTGGGGTATCTCCCCAGACTCCCCCGACACGTTCGCGTTCTCAATCGGTGCCTCTACCCGCCGCCGCTTTTTCTCCTCAACTGGTGACGACAATGGCGATGGCTTGAGTCCAGGGAACTGCCCGTCGAGTGGCGACCGAGAGGAGGAAGGCATGGACAGCGAGATGATGCTCATGCCGTTCGCACTCCATGGGGACGCCGAGAACCTGTCGACTGCGACGACAGTGACCGCGACGAGTTCAGCCAGTGACCAGGGACAACCTTCGTCCGCGTTTGGCTTTGCCGACGACAGCCGAGGTGGTATGGGCCTGGCGTGGGACACCGCGTCAGTCGGCAGCTTCCTGCAGCAGCTCAAGAACGCTCCTCGCCTGCAGACTTTCGAGAGGAGCGGTGAGGAGGCAGGAGGCGACGCACAGACGACTTCCTCCAGCCATTCAGCCACGACACGATCGACAGAAGCCACTACGACAACTCCGTCGTTCTTTGACGATGAGCTCGAGAGTTTCCGCAACCTGCGCAACGAGTTCACCAACGCCATGTAGGAATGAGACCAACCACTGGACACGTGAGAGGAAGACCAACGGATTGTGAGTACAACGCAGTACGTCGGGAAACAAAAACTTAAATATCAGAATCACAAGTACTACTAGTATCACCACTTCTACTCCTCGTACAGCGAGCAGGCCCGTTCGAGCGGCCTGGAGCAGTGGACGCGTTTGGCGCCGCCCTTTGGCGTCACGCCACTGCTATACCGCAGTGAGAACCGCGGTCTTTCTTCGATCATCTCCCCTATCGCTAGTCTCTGGATGGCAGTAGTCGACAGCGTCATGCCCCACGTGCGGAACTCATCCACGAGTCCGTGGAAGCCGTACCAGCCACTGTACGAGGGCGTGGGTCTTCCTGGCGAGCCGGCACTGATGCAGCCCGTACCCAGTTGCATACACCGCAGCGAGTACGCCTCGTGGTGGATGGAGCCTTTCACTTCACTAAGCAGCTCGCCGTTTAGGTACACGCGTTGCGCGCGGCCGTCGAACATGAGCGCGAGGTGGTACCAGCGGTTCACGTCGAGCTTGGTGTTGAGCAGCGGCTTGGGGCTTATCAGCGAGCAGAAGAGGTTGCCATCGGCGTCCACGACGAGGAATTGCTGCTGGTAGAACGGCCACCGCGTGTCGTGGTAGTCGACGGACTGTGCGCCGAGCAGCACGCCGCCTGTGAACGTGGCGTTATCTCCAGGAAGCAGACTGAACCACAGATCGAACGCCACGATCTCGCCCCAGTCCAGCACGAGCCCGTGGAAGTTGGCACTCGACCAGCGGTCTGCTGGCGTCTGTGGCTGGGTTTCTGTGCCGCGGAAGCGCATCGAAGTCTCACGTAACAGCGTCTTCTTGGGCGACGCGTCGCTGGAAAGCGCGAGCGAGTACTGCGTCAGGCGAGGCGTCCAAATCGACGAGGAAGAGCTGTCCAGCAGCACGCGCAGTGCGCGACTGGCGTGAGAAAGGCGCAGCAGATCTAGCCCAAGCAGAAAGCGGCTGAGAGATGCCAGCACTTCCAGCGGAAGCGCCTGCAGCGTCAGACTCGAGCAGCTCATTTTGCAGGTGATCTCTTCAGATCTTCAGCAGGTCAGGCTGACCATATCATTTTGTTAACATAGTAGATCATTTACATTGTCGCGCTATATCAGTTTGCCAAGAGTGGTGAAGACTAGTATTCTACTGATATAACGGTATCATCACCGAATGGTCACACAGCGGTGGCTTCTCACGGCCTCATGTTCGTGACGCCGCTCTTGTCACACCCACAGCTTCTGATGAAAGCTGTGTGGCCTGTGTGTTGTGTGACTGTGTTTGTCTGTGTTTGTCTGTGATCAGTCGCCCGGTGGGTGGGTGCAGTACGTTTCAGTACATTCAACGACTGGATTGTGATTCCTGAATTTTTTGGAGCCACGAGATCTCTTCGCGTGACTGTACCCAATGGGCTCCTCCCATTGCTAATGGCTGCCTCCACTGGATTCGTCTCCAACCCAGTTGACTGCCAACAGCTCACTCTTTCATTCTGCCATCTTCCAGCTTCCCCACACTCCACACAAACACACACAGCATGAAGCGCACTCTCCTGGCCTTGCTACTCGTCGTCTGCACTGCCTCCTCGTCCGTCCTCGCAGCGACAGAGTGCACACAGGCCCAGATCGCCGCCGGCAACGCGCAGGCCGACGACCCGGCCATCAAGACGGCGTGTCCTGTGGTGCTAGCGAGCGGCAACATCACGAGTCTAGACCTGTCCGAGCGTGCGGCCTCGGCTAACCCGTGTGGCCTCGCGAGCTGCGCCTCGTACCTCGCGCAGCTCACGCAGAAGTTCCCTGATTGCGAGAGCGGCGGCGTCAACATGCGCCTACTGGTCACCGCGTTTGTAGAGTTCTGCAAAAGCGATAGCTGGGCCGCGACCCCAACGGCGACGCCCACAGCGACGAAGACCAACTCGACGAACTCGACCATTGGCTCAGGCTCGGGCTCTGGCGCGTCCTCATCGGGCAACGACACGATCGTGATCCCTGACCCATCAGAGGGCCAGGTGACGGGGACGCCGTCGTCCGCGCCGTCTTCTGGACAGGGCACGACCCCCGCCGCAGACTCAGGCGCGCCGGCGAGCCACTTGCTCACGGCCTCGGCCGTCGCGATCGCCACGGCCGCCATTGCGCTGATAGCGTAGGCTTGTTTATTGTAATAATCCATCTTCTAATAGCCACGCCACATGCCTGCTTGAGTACTCTACAGATTGTCCTCCAGAAGGAACGAGTCGCGAGTCTCACTAGAAGAGTAGCCATGTTTCACGGCTTGTATCGTGGCCTGTCTCGGTGGTATCCTGCAGTGGGGCGCCGGCGACGTTGCAGTCCAAGGTCTCAAATACAGAAATGAAGTCAAAATAGGCCGGCACTGACTCTCTTTTGGCTCTCTTTTCCATTGATCGTCAAACTGATCCTGTTGCTGAGACCTGCTGGCAGCAGCAGTGCTCAGCTACAGTATTCGAGTCGAATACTGTAGCTCTGGTCGAATAATTCGACCAGAGCTGGAAGAGAGTGGTCAGCGTAGAGGCCGTCGTCTCACCACCTTCAACGATCTTCAATCTTGAAAATCAAGTCGATTTGTTAGGAAGACAGTGCAGGAACAGTGCGCTCAGTATCCACAGGATGTAAAAGCACCCCCCAGACGCTGAAAACCGTACACCAAAGGTTTCTTCACACCCACCGCTGCGTCCATAGCCTCTCGGTGCGTTGGCCCCCTCATCAAAGCACACACTTATCAATTTCGCCGGTCCACGCCACATTCCCCGCAGTCCAACATACCTCCCAGGCCGCCATGAAGATCCAGACGTTCGCTGTCATGAGTGTGGCTGTCGCTGCGCTTGCCTTCTCGTCCAGCGTCCACGCCGCCGAGTGCTCGGACGCGCAGCTCGAGTCCGCTGCCTCCAATGAAGGCGACGAGTTCCAGAACGCCTGTCCTTCGCTGTTCAAGGACGGCGAGGAAGTGATTGATCTCTCCGACTTAGATGCGTTCAACGCCGCTGCGCTGGCTCAAATCACGCCGTGCAAAGAGGCCGCGTGTACGACGTTCCTTGGTAAGTTGTACGAGAAGACGCCGGACTGCACGGTCTCCGGACTCAACATCAAGAACACGTACAACGGTCTCACGCAGGTCTGCACCAAGATCGCCTCGGGCAACGCCAAGGTCGAAGACGTCACTGGTATTCTTAAGGGTCTTGTGAGCAACGTGACGTTCGAGGACGCGAGCGGAAGCGACTCAGAGGAAGAAGGCTCGGTTGCTGGCAACGCCACGAACATCAAGCCAGTGCCCACGTCCGTGGCTGCCCCTGAACCTAAGACGGAGACCACGCCGACGTCGGCCGTGCCGAAGGATGCCTCGCAGACCACGACGCCAGCGCCGTCCACGACCAAGTCGAACGCCGCTGCCATCAGTGGCAGTATCGGAGCAGTCGTGTCGACAGCGCTCGCAACGGCGCTACTGCTGTAGGGCTCTTCCACGGTCTCCGTTACGTTGGTGTCAGTGTAGTAAGTGAGTGAGGTAAAAGAATGTATTTACGGTATCAACAAGCAAGAGAAGCTTTTTCCCATGATTGAGTTGTTTGACCAGAACGAGCGTGGACTGTCGACTGAGCGTGGGTCAGCATGATTGGTATCGGTATCAGTTCTGAATAGCAGGCGCAGAAGCGCGAGCTGCTGCCGGTACATCAGTTCGACACTGCAGGGGCCTGCAGTGCTGGCCCCTGGCGGAAGCTTTTGTCATCAGCCTAGCTGGTTGCGACCGTCTCCGCATTGAATGTACCTATGCGTGGAAGAGCCTTCCGAACTAGTTTGGAAGACTACTGGAATCTGGACTTAAGGATGCCGTAGAAACTTCATCGATCGTCGGGGTTGTAGCGGCGTCAAGATGGGAAATACAGCCGTTGGGTGGCTTGAACGCTGCAGCAAGATGCAGCATGCAAGTCATTCGACGGTTACGAACGCATATCCTTCGCGCGAATCAGCCCACCTGTGCTCTCTAATCTATTGATGTTGCAGTGGGATGCACTAAGCGGCACCAATGTTCCTAATCGAAGCAACTGGAGAGTGGTGGCCACTTCAACGACAGCCTGTCTAGCCATCTCCTTTTGACCCACGACGTGGGTCATTTTCACACATATGCGGCCTGCATAGATACGTTGAAGTTCCCAGCAAGAGCAGCGCTCTTCCAGGCCACTGGACGCTGTCCTAGGCGTCCTCCTAGGACGGTAGTCTCCACGAGGATTACCGTCGACATCCGCGCAAGCCTCGCTCCTTCAAACTCATTCCACAATCTTCCACTTTCAAGCAACTACCCACCTCTACTCGCTTTTCCTCCCCACGACCAGAATCATGAAGCTCCAGACCGCCTTCCTGCTTTCCGCTATCATTGCTACGGCTTCGCTGGCGTCCGCTGAGGTCTGCTCTCCTACGCAGGCGGCTACAATCGACGGTGAGACCGACACGGCATTCGAGACCGCGTGTCCCGTGCTCTTCACCAACAGCTCTTCCAGCGTGCTGAACCCGAATCCCACGACGACCAAGGAGGTGCTGAAGGATATTGAAAGCTGCAAGGCGACGACGTGCACGACCTACCTGACTGAGGTCACTGCCAAGACCCCTGACTGTGAGATCGACGGCGTGAACGTCAAGGGCGTCAACGGTACCATCCTCACGCTGTGCAAGAAGCTAGCAACGGGCTCCATCACCGACGACGAGCTGGAAAAGATCTTCGAGGACCTCACCAAGAACGCTGGCAACCTGCTGGAAGATGGCTCCCAGGGAAACGAAGAGGAGGAGGTGGCGACCAACGGCAGTGCCGACGTCCGCGCCGCATGGTTCCAACAGCTCGACGACGGCGCCTGCCCCAACCAAGTCCAGCGCCACGGCGTACTTCACTGGTGTCGCTGCTATCGCCGCTGCCGCCGTCGTCTCCGCCTTCGTGCTCTAAACCTGTGACCTCTCCACTACGACAACCGTTTATCGGAGACCGTCAGCGGCATTGCTCTGAATCGCGTAAGTTCACTCACTGTCCCATTGAATCGTGGTTTCTATCATGCAAAATGTACTGCAGCTCTGGCAGCTTCGTCTGCCGTCTCTCTCATGATCAGCAGCTTAATCTTCAAGTCCTGACACCTTGAATCAATTTGTGGAACGTCGAAAAAGTTCGAAATAAATCAGTTGGCGTGTCGCATTGGGTGTCAATCATCAACCCACGAGCTCCATCCACCCAATCACACTTCTTGAATGTGATACGGTCAGCCGCCCACGCAAGATGGCCAATATATCTCTTCTTCGCGATGAATGGCAGGTTGTCAGGACCCTCTCGGCTCATTCATTCAGCGATCTTACCCGCATTATTCTTCCTCTTCCTTCTTCCTCTCGTTCTCTTCCACCATGACGCTCCAGGCTCTACTGCTGACGGCGCTCGTCGCCTATGCGTCCGCGACCGAGTGTTCACCCGAACAGTCAGCGGAGATCAGCGGGCAGGACAGCGCGGCGTTTGGCGAGGCGTGTCCAGCGCTCTTCGGCAACGGCACTAGCGTGCTGACGCCGTCGGCGTCGACGACCAAGGACGCGCTCAAGGCGATCGACGGCTGCAAGGCCAGTGCCTGTACGACGTTCCTCACCAACACGACGCAGGCGACGCCCGACTGCGAGATCGAAGGCGTCAACGTCAAGGGCATTTACGGCACCGTGCTCAAGCTGTGTACCAAGTTCGCGGCTGGCGATGTGAGCGATGTCGATCTCGAGACGATCTTTGAAGACCTCGTCAAGTACGGCGGCTACGAACTCGTCGAGTCCTCAGGCGCAGGTGACGACGAGACCGTCCGAAGCAACGCGACGACCACAGCACCGACGTCGGCGCCGAACAAGGACACGGCGGCGACGCCAGCGCCCATTGCGACCACGTCCAGTGCAGTGAGCTACATGACGGGTGTTGCTGCCATTGCCACGGCCGCCGTCGTCTCTGTGATGGCGCTGTAATAGGCACGAGTTCCCATTTATCCGTGATTTACGGACAGTTTTATTCACGAAATCTGATTTGGCGTCGTAAACAGCTCCTTTTTAGCTAGAAAATGCAGGCGATTTACTGCACAGAGCGGGGCGATGAATCTCATGTGTCCATGGGGCGAGTGCGGTCGGAGCGCACCCAATGCCCATTGACGCATCAGGTGGCCATTGGGTCACCAAGTGGGTATTGTTGGGAGGAAGTCCGTCACATGAGTTTGACACAAAAACACACTCGCAATTCGTATCTAAATTTTGGACTGGGAAGCGCAGCTGACCACCAGCGAGTAGTGTACCCAGCAAATGGAGACCATGTCCTAGATGGACTTCATCATAGAGACCATTCAGCAATTCATCGCCATCCTCACACACAAACTCCCCTCTATCCTATCCTAACAATACCATGAAGGTCTCAGCTGCTGCCGCCTTTCTCGCTGTCATGGCCGTCTGTGCGTCGTCCGCGTCTGGGGCTGACTGCTCGGCCGCGCAGCTCGCGAGTCTGCGGGTCGACGACGACAACAAGGCCTTCGAGACGGCGTGTCCTGCTTTGTTCCAAGACGGATCCGAAGTACTAAACCCCACGGACGCCAAGACGTTTTCCAAGGACGTGCTCGAAGCCATCGCGCCGTGCAAGTCAACTTCCTGCACAAACTACCTCACGCAGCTCACAGCCTCGACGCCAGACTGCGACGTGATTGGCATCAACGTCAAGGGTCTGTACAATGCCGTGCTCACGGTGTGTAAGAAGTTCGCTGCTGGGACAGTCAGCGAGGAAGAGCTGGAGCAGATCTTTGAGGATGTGATCAGTACGAGTCCGCTGCTAGAGATCGGATCGGTCGACAACTCCACGAGCACTGGGACTGGCAACTCTACCAGCACCACGAACGCGACGGCACCAGTGGCCACGACGACGACGCCAGCTCAGCCTGACAAGGACTCGGTGCCTGCATCGTCTAGTACGATGCCGTCGCCAGCGCCGACGCCGACCAAGTCCGCCGCGAGTGTGCTCACGGGCGTCACGGCCGTCGCGACGGCCAGTATTCTGTCGGCTTTCCTGTTGTAGATACCAAGTGGTATTGTGCTATGCTGCAGTAGGTGTTTTGTGTGGCAAGTTGCCACCTGCCTGTAATGAAAGCCGACATTGATCTCATTTGAATCGACGTACGGCACAGTACTTGGAATACCCACCGCACCCAATGCAGCCATGATGCAAACGCCGGTACCATACCGGTCCCAGAAAGGACGACCTCAAGTCACCAGTCTGTGAATCAACCCAACAGCCCCGAGCACAACTCAAACCGCCATTCGCCACCACCATCCGCAATGGTCTCTCCACCTGCTCATCCACCAGCTCCGCTCGTCTGCGTGCAGCTCGCGCTGCGTGCCGAGACTGATGACACGACCAGTGCCCATGCGCAGGTGGCTGCTCTTCCCCACATCGTGCGACTCATCAGCGACTGTCTCGACTACCAGTTCTGGTCACTTCCACGCGCCTGTGAAGCCAATCTGCTGTCGCTACTGCCACGTCTCATCGCGTGGGGTGCGGCTGAGGTCGTCGACCCGTTCTACTGGCGCTTCCAGTGCGGCAGGGGACTCGTGTGGGCCGTGAAGCACAACAACACAACAACCTGGCGATGGTCGAGTGGCTACACGAGTGCTGTCCGACGATCATGCCGTACGCGGCGATGATCGAAGCAGCTCGTCTTGGGAATCTGTCGATGCTTCAGTGGCAACCACGACACGCCAGTGATTCCGCATTTGATGGATGCAGCAGCATCAACAGGCCAGCTGGAGACAGCGAAGTGGCTGCGTGCGCGATGCTACAGCTTCACAGAAGACGCTATGGAGAGCGCGATGCGAGGCGGCCATTATGACGTCCTCGTGATTCTCGACGCGGATGCGGGGTTCACTTTTGACTACGAATACGTCAGTATCTCTTCGGAAGCATGCAAGAGCGGCGACATCCGTATCCCGCAGCTTTTGTTAGATCGAGATAATTACACCTATTACGTCGACCTTGAAGCAGGATTCATGCATGCGCTCGAGAAAGGCGACATCAACATGGCCGAGTGGTGCCTCACCAAGTTACCAAGCTCGTTCGTTCCTGGCTACCGTTTCGACATGATGGCGATGGACTTTGCGGCTGGTAGTGGCCAGTTGGACGTCGTGGAGTGGTGCCACGAGCACTTTCCAGACGCCTGCACGTCGTCAGCGATGGACGGCGCAGCGGCCAACGGCCATCTCGACATCGTCGAGTGGCTCCACGCGAATCGGACGGAAGGCTGCACGACACGCGCGATGGACGACGCCGCATGCAATGGTCACTTGGAGGTCGTCCAGTGGCTCCATGATCACCGAACAGAAAGCTGCACATCGGCGGCGATGGATGGAGCGGCTATGAATGGCCACATGCGAGTGTTCGAGTGGCTCGATGCAAACCGAACGGAAGGCTGCACGGTATCAGCGATGGACCGCACAGCAATGAACGGCTACTTGGCCGTTGTCCAGTGGCTCCACGAAAACCGCACAGAGGGGTGCACAGCAAGAGCCATGGATGGTGCGTCTCGACGTGGTCATCTCGACATCGTCAAGTGGCTTCACTCTCACCGAACAGAAGGCTGCACGACTTGGGCAATGGATGGCGCTGCTGAAAATAGCCACCTCGCAATCGTCCAGTGGCTCCACGAGCATCGCACGGAATGCTGCACGGCCAGAGCGATGGGCAACGCTGTGGACTATGGCCACATGGACGTCGTGCTGTTCTTGCACTCGATACGGAAGTGAACCGTACGACGAAGGCATTAGCAACGCAGCGGATATGTGTGTCGAGTACATGGAGATCGTGCAGTGGCTGCATGCTACGTACCCGAGCATCGCGAGGACGTGGGAACACGACCGCTACGGCTACCTATCCCAATTGCTGCTCAAATACACTGGATGGGAGTTCGAATGATACCAAGGTTAATACTTGGTACATGTACTAAAATACATGTAGTCAAATTACACCACAAAAAGCTTTCCGATCCGAGAAGTGGACCAGATTGGGGGCCACGCTCTTGAGAGCGCGAGAAGAGTACTATTGATCGTCGGCAGCCTCGCCTTGGTGCAGTGGCTTGCCTGGGTATTAGTGGTGTGGTGGGTTTCGTGGCAAATCTAAGAATGAGGAATTGATCTATCTACGCGGGTCTTGTGTCAGGCTCTCTCACGGAAAACCCGTTTTCCTCACGTCGTCACCTCGCGGAAAACCCACCGAAGCTCTGAAATGAAGGTCTTTCCATCCATAGAGACAATGGAGACTTCTTGTGGTCTCACCCACTCCACCCAATAAGGCAAACTGCTCCATTACGGTTCAATACGATGCAAATGCAACAGCTGAACGGGAGCAAACAAGTACACTGGTCCCCCCACGGCAACGATTACAGCAGCACAGCTCACAACGCCTTTTACCTCAATGGCCTCTCCGTCTCATCCACCAGCTCCGCTCGTCTGCGTGCAGCTCGCGCTGCGTGCCGAGGCTGATGACACGACCAGTGCTCGCGCGCAGGTGGCTGCTCTTCCCCACATCGTGCGACTCATCAGCGACTGTCTCGACTACCAGTTCTGGTCACTTCCACGCGCCTGTGAAGCCAATCTGCTGTCGCTACTGCCACGTCTCATCGCGTGGGGTGCGGCTGAGGGCGTCGACCCGTTCTACTGGCGCTTCC
>JAADXE010000226.1:0-38036 GCA_023337545.1 Pythium coloratum
GGTGTAATAGGGCTACAGCTCTATTACCAACACACACTGTTTTGAGGAAGCGCAAAATGGAAACTGAAATGTATTGAGCCCGTCTGGCTTAATCTACCCTACCTACTGGCCCAGTTCCCCACTGGGGGTGCTCTGAGCTCCACTCGATCCACTGATCGAGTCCCATTGGCAGATATAGATACCTATCACAGGGTATCTACCAATGGTGGCTGACCGTAAACGCTCACGTCAGCCAGGGGGACAAATCATCACGATAAGTGACAGTCACAGTCATAGTAACGAGGTCGCCCCGTTACATGCACCGTGCACGACAGAGTCCCACGAGTCATTGTCACTCTTCGTGGGTTTGGGTCATCAGAACTTGCATCGGAGGCAGTGAACCGAGCTTGACCGGTGGGATGCGACTGCGACCTTGAGCATTATGGGAAGGAGACGCGCCTACGGGTCGAGGTGTCAGACTACCGGCGCGTTTAGGCAGCGGCACGCGGCGCGCCAATGGGCGTAGAGAGGGAAGACGGCGCATCTGATGGCAGTGATTCTCAAATTGAAGCCATTCAACTCATCGATGTTCATTCTCAAAAGACAGTGATGGTCAACAGCGTAATCAAGGAAAACACAATTCCTCAAAAATAGAGAATCAAAAATCAAAATAGCAAGAATCAAGTTGAAGAAGGCTAGCAAAATAGCTCCACAAAACCAATTGGACGAAGTAACTTCATGCTTCATCGTCCTCGTCAAGGCGGTCGAAATGATGCAAACGATTGTCGATGAGCTCCAACACAGTGCTGGAGGTCGTCGACTTCACGAACAGATACCTGTACTCGCCCTTGTCCATAAGCTTATCCACTTGCGCGTATACGTATGCTTCCCCCTTCGGACCTTTGACCTTGCACTTGATGCTGCAGCAAACGCCAAATACCAATCCGGTCGATCAGATAAGTCACAAGTCCAAGTTTTAGACAGCATCACTGGGAACAGCACAGAGCGCACCGAAGCACAGGCTGGTCGTTGTAATCGGCGAGGACCACGTGCTTGACTAGATCACTTCCGTCGCCGAATTTGATACTGCGAAGTGGCTTGCCAAGCCACTCGGTCACCTCCGGATACCCCTCCAAAACCTTGATCGTCTCCTTCATAAGACCAACGGGGGTCATGCGCCTAGACCCACCCGAATACCTCAGTACACCTCTACTACAGAAGAAGCTCAGAAGCTCAAAAGAGCCCACGTACAGTGTACGTGACGTACACTTTGCGATCATCGTAAAATGCGTCGTAAGTGAACCACAAAAGGTAGGCCACACCAAGCGCGACGCCGCCGGGACCATCCCAGAAACGAGCGTGCATAGTTGAGTTAGCAGGGGATATCCTCTCGGTCGAGAACCATGAGCGTGTCGCGAAGACGCCGCCAGGGCCCTAAATGAGGCGAGACGCAACCACGCGTCTTGGCTGCTGTGGTGATGCAGCAGCACTTCGAGGCGGCAGTACGCGACGAGCCTGTGAGCATGACAAAGCGAGACGGATCATCATCGCGGGGTGGTGAGTCTACAAGTGAAGAGAGCGACTTTCCGAGCTTACGTTGATGCTTAAAGAAGGAAGGATGCCATCGGTGGGTTCACAACCCCGTCGTTTGGCAGCAGACGTGAGCTACAAGAGACTTGACTGCGAAACGCGGTGTGTTGAGGATGAACTGCTTGTAGTTGTCTGGCGCACTCTTCGGGCACATTTACGCGAATGAGAAGCCCAAGTTTAACCCCTTCAACGAGTGCAGCTCCAAAAGTGTCTTGTTGATTCCAGTAGTTAACTACAGCATCATTACTGTCCATTAGCAGAGGTCTCTCCCCGTACAGAAGCAGCGAGCTCCGCTCGGTTGTCGATGATCTCCAGCACCTCCCCAGTCTCGACGAACGTCACGATGAGGTACACATACTGGCCGTCCTTTTTGTCGTCTTGGATTTCAGCATACACGACAGCACGGCCTTCGGAGCCCTTGATATTGTACTTGAACCTACAAGCCATGAAGGTTAGTGGTTGATCTTCATCACTACGTCTGACCATTGATGGGCTACGTACTGCGTAGAATTGAACGCCAACTTGATTTGGTTACTGCCGCAAGGCTGCACGATCACCGCGTGGCTGATGCACTCGTCACGGAGACTGGAGCTGTCCGAGACGCGGTCGTGGTCGATTTCAATATCGAATTTGTCGAAGTCCACGTAGTCCCCATACGCGAAAAGCCCCGTCCCCAGTCGTGCAATGACAATCTCATTCTGAGCGACGAGGCTGAAGGACTCTTTCACTAACTGCGACGGTAGCACACGCCTGGCGTCAAGATTAAAAACCAAGAAAATGAGTCAGAAGGTCATCGAAGCACAATAGAATAATGCGGGCAACCTACATGTGGACTGGATCCGCGATACGAACGCAGATGCCGAAGAAGAGTACGATTGGCATCACGCGCAGTGCGGAGTCGATAGCCATCTTCAAATAGACGCCCTCACCACCGTCGCTCGTCGCTTGTGGATACTCGTCGGTCTCTAGAAGCGTGCGCGTCGTGTGGATGGCACGACGCCCGATGAGACGCAGCCGTGATGCGAGGGGAGTGACGACGGTCACTGCCGGTCGTGAAGCAAGCAGCGCACGACGCAACAGCGACCGACGCAGCGGAGCCACGCGAAGCATTGCGATCTGTGCGATTCCAATTGACGGCTTCAATTGCCAATTGCTTTTGATTGTCCGAGTGAACCCACGACAGATCGAGATATTCCAATGAATGATCTGGAAAATCCATAATGGCACAAAACACGGTGGGACAATGGAAATGGGTCCGTCGAGGTTCCTGCCAAGACTCCCATTGAGTCGGGTCCGTCGTCATGCGCCGCGTTGTAGCAGCGTCACTGCGCCGCTCGCTGGCTTGCTGTGTGCTGCTTACTCTACGGACTGCAGCGGCCACCGTCGGATCCGCATCGCAGCTCGTTCTCGCCCGGAGAAACAGTCGTGCCATCCACATAACGCTTCCAAGTCTCGACACCAGTTCACGAGCTTCCACGACAGTGATGTGACCGACAACGGGCAAAGAGCACTCAGTTTTGCGTCCAATTAGCTCCTTTCCTGCTCTCTCCGTCGGTATCTACGACTACTTGTTCAGCTCACCCGAGTAGTTCATTTTACTCTGTAGCACTCCATTCGACTCCAGTGTGAATGCACCATCAGTCTCGTACGACCGTCCGTGTTCACGAACGATCCTTCGCAATGGTGTCCCACAAGTTGTGGGCCACAACCCGCACATTTTGTCGCGACTGGGGGCGGAGCTGTTCGCGTACGGCGACTTCAACGAGATTGGAGATGATGTCGCAGGGTCGAAGAGCCAGCGTGCTGTAGTGGTTGTGCGAGTGCGAGACGGCATGACTCATGCCGCATCACCAAGAACCAGTGCGAGCATCTGATGGTGGATATCGTAGAGACTGGAGAGGGGCTGGAGATCATCGACAAACAAGAGGTGCTTTGTACGGCCAAGAGGGAGCCGCAGCCCCTTGACAACCGACATAACGGGCTGAGCTGAGCTGTGGACTACACAAAGTGTGTATTGAGCCCACGAACTACAGGATAATTTTACGGACGCGCGCGTTCAGGCTACCGCCCTCGACCACGTAGACCGTACCATTGGATGCGACAGCGATCGCTGCTGGTTCTTCCATCGTGGCATTGGCCAGCGTGTTGTCGCTTGAGCCTCTCACTGTGCACCGCGCAGCCACAGTGGTGACCGCCCTCGTGGACATGTTGAGCTGGCGGATGCAATGGTTGTTCTTGTCGGCGATGTACAGCAAGTCGCCAGCCACGGAAAATGCGAGGCTCGAGATCGTGTTGAACATGGCATTCGTACCGACTGCATTTCGAAAGCCTGCGGTTGACTGGCCCGCGAGGGTCGACGACGTCTTGCCGTCCGTCGACAGCGTCATGATGGAGTGCTTGGTCGCCAGGCACAGCGTTCCGAAAGGCCCCACGACAGTGGCGCTAGCAGTTGTCGGGGTGGTGCTGATCGTCGAGACGGTCCGGCGAAGCGTGTCTAGTAAGCGGACACCGCGGCTATAGGCATCAATGAAGAACACGGAGCTGGTGTTAGCGGCGACAAAGGCTTTCGGGTAACCCACGGATGCCGTCGCCACCCCGCCGTCTCGCAATGATGACGAACCAGTCCCCACGACGGTCATAAGATACCCACTTAATTGGTCAACTTGGCGAATACGGTTGTTGCTCGTGTCCGCGACGAGTAAACTGCTGTACTGGTTGATGGCGATCCCCGAGATGTTGTTGAACTGTGCTTTCAAGAGACCACCGTCTCCGTAGCCAACAGTGGTACCCGCGAGCGGGATAGAGGCGTTTCCCAGCATACCTTGGATTTTGAAGATACGGATCTTGTCGGAGACGTACACGTCCCCATACGCTGAGACGGCGATTCCAGTGAGCGGGTTCGTCGTGAAATTGGAGGCCACCGTCGACACTGTGAACCTCGTAGAGGTCTGTTTTTTCTTCGGCTTCCCCACCGTAAGTACGAGTGCGACTACGACTCCAGCAATCACGATGATCACGACAGCAAATCGACAAACCCTCTTCCATCGTGGTGTCGATGCTTTGCCTGATGGTGAGGGTGACATCGTCTTTTGTGCTGGAGCGCACACAGCAGCTGTCCGTTGCTGGTACCACTCTGTCGGAGCCATGGCCATGGTAAGACACGTGGTTCTGGGCAAGAGACTGCCCCGACACACTCTGCGCAGTCGATTGCGGTACCGGGTAAACTTGTGTTGCATATTCTGCCGTCTTGGTGGTAGAAGCTGTTGCGATGCTATGCTCTTGCGTATCATGAGGCTGGTTCGAAACTCGATGTGCGAACATCTCGCTACTTTGCCGCACTGACGAGCTAGTGGACGCACCTCACTGCGATGCACCGACCGCAAGCTCATCAGAATGATCTGCATACTCGGCCTCATTGTTGGACTCGCGTGGCAAGCGTCTCGGATCATTGAGCTCGCTTCGCAATCAAGCCGTGCGAGGCATGAGTCTGAGAGACCGGCGTCTTTCGTAGTCTTCTTCATTGTCACCACTTCGTCGTCGGAAAGATCAGCAAACGGAACAGCGCCGGTCAAGGCCTCGTACATTGTCAAACCGAACGCGTAAACGTCGGACTCTGGACTGGGAACTTCGCCATCCATCATGCACTCGGGTGCCAGCCACCGCACGTTTTTCTTGTTTACTGAGGTGTTGGCACGCTCCAACTCGTCGTTTGAGCGCGAGCGGAAGCGACGGGTGTTGTAGTCGCTGCAGTGCACGAGCCCGCCGATTTTCGCATGTCGTTCCTGCGTGACGAAAATATTTGCGCATCGGAGGTCGCGATGCACAACGCCGGCTAAATGAATGGCCGACAGCGCACTAGCAGCTTCGAAGAGCAACGAGATGGTGTCAAGCGTCCGCGTGCTCTCGTTCGCGCGTAGAAAGTTGTCGAGCGATCTTAATACGAAGTACTCGGTCGCAACAAATGGCCGCGGAACGGCTAGGTGGTTCGCACCAACAAGCGAAGCGACATGCTCGCTGCGAAGGCCTCGCCACAGCGTCATGGACGACGCAAAGTCCTCGCGCTCGATTTCGGCGATGTGTTGGAGGGCGACGCGGTGGCTTGTTGGAATGTGAACTGCGTCGATGGTTGTCGAGTCACCAGAACTGTTCAGTGACCGAATGACCTCCATATCTTGCTCGGTCATGAACCACACGGGGAGTTTTACTGCCTGCGATTTGACTTCGGTACTTGATACTGCATCCAGTTTGTCAGCGAGTGCCAGTGCGATCGGATCGACCCTGGGTTGAGCAGTGAGAAAGGCTAAACCTTCTAGCTGAACCGCTGGATCAGATATATCGACTGTATCCGCTGCTTCCACGATTCCGTTGCTCTGGGTCAATGCCACGCTTTGTAGACCCGCAGTAATCACCGCAGCATGAGCTTTGTTGTTGTAAACACGCAGTTCATTGTGTAGAATCACTTGCATGATGGGGGATTTCGCGCTCAACACGTCCACAAACAAGGCGTAGCTGGTGATAGCCCGCAATGCGAACCTGATTCCGGCGCTGACACTCGTGCTACTTGCTTGCCATGACGCTAGAACTAGGCGGAACTATTTGAGATCGTGCTCGACGACAGCTCGCTGACATGCAAGATATCCTGCTGTGAGAGCCCGTTCTACTTGAGCCAACGCACACGCTGCTTCCTCGATCGGCGTGGAGGTTGCCGTGACGGTGAGAGAAAGTATTGTGACCGGAGTGGAAGTCATCAGACTCCGAGGCTTCGAGCGTGAAATTAATCCGAGTCTGTGGCCACATCCAATGATCAAATTTAGACATAATCAATGCACCGCGGCAATAATAGATCGACGTTACCGATGAGTTCTTTCCAGCACACGCGACTCAGTCCGCTGCCAACAAGCCGCAGCAAGTGTGGTGGCCAATTTCGGGCTGTTGAATTGAAAATCTTGGAGCGAGCTGAGGTTTGGTTTGCCGCTCTTGTTGTCTCGTGCACACGTCGTCATTTTCCCCTGGTACCCACGCAACACCTTCGCCAGCGACGAACACATACGCACAAACGCCTAGCTGGTACGGGTGTGGCTTTCTTGGCAACTGCTTTAGAGCGTTCGCTAATCGGAACTCGCAGCAGACGACGACTTGGCATGCCCAATCCTCGCCTTCCTTGTACATGACCCAGTCGGGTCAACATCTCATTCGAGGATTGGAGAGTAGCTGGCGATGACCAATCTGTCGAAAAGCGTACTAGTAGTATCGGGCAATAAGTTCACGAAATGTACCTCCCAGTGGACCCGCACATCGACAATTTCCGGTTCGATGCCAAACGTGGGTCGCAAGTCGTCCCGCCGATCTTCCAGAACGCGCAGGTCGCGGACTTCCTGTAACCATAAACCAGCCGAAGAAGATCCACTATCTCAGTGTGGGCCTGCCTCGCACGCTAGCTACAAAGGCATCCACCCGCCCTAGATGTGCAACAAGCAAATGCGGCACAATCACATCAGCGCTAGTTGTTCGTAGATCATTCATGTCATTCACTTACGTAGACGTCGCTGTTTACGTCGGCGGCCGCAGCAAGAAGTAGCTTCACAACCTCTGTGTGACCAGCAGCTGAAGGAGCTGCAAGAGGTGCCAACCTTCCCTAAAAGTACATCAAAGAAGTCATGACTCCGTGCACTCATTTCTTCACTTGAAACCACGGCACACCACTTACTCCATTCTGCGACTCACCTTGGCTTGAGCGTTGAGAAATCTCTACACCGTCTTCGTGTTGTCACCTTTGGCTGCAGCACCAAGTGGAGTCAGTCTGTCCTGCACACGCCGCCACTGTCAACCACCATTTCCACGCTTGCTGTGTCCCGTCACCACACGGGTATGGTCTCACCGTGGTTGCGATGTTCACTTCAGCTTTGCCATCGACTAGCAGGCCCACCATGTCGACGTGGCCTCTCCTCGCAGCCACATGGAGTGGTGGTTCCTCATCGAATGCGTCTGGATCAACTTGAGCTTGCAATGCGAGACTTGGGAGCTTGACGTTGATGAGGGTACAATGCCACAACAAGACCTTCGTTCTCTAAAAGTCGAAAGACGGACGCGTCAGGTGCACCTCCACCCCACCCCATAAACTCCGCCTTCATTCGTACCGTGCTTTCATCTTTGCTCTGTAGCAGCGTTCGAACGCCCTCCATATCGTTCATTGCAGCCGCTCGTCGAAGAATATGGTCAGTCCGAGAGAGTCATCGTCCGCGTGCGTCTCGCCATCCTCTTGTTTTCCTTGTGCCAGCACGTCGTGGCTGTAATTCTGCTCCCGAGCAAACTTCTCCTCCCTCAGAGCGCTGTCTAACTCGGCTTCTGTCTGTGAGATCCGTGTACTCTCATCCGAGGCGTCGCTGTGCCTACGAGACATACGCTTCAGACCACCGCCGCCACACCATCGCGTTCTGGTAAAGCCCCCCCCCTCCCCCCTTGAACGGCAACATGTGAGAAGGAATATAGGGGATGCTGCTGCGACTCACCCCATATTCAATTGTAGTGGAGTGAACTCACCGGACAGGCTGCGGGCTTGTGATTGGCTACCAGAAACGAAATATCTGTCGTGGATGAGGATCTCGTGAGAAATGCGGATCGTAGTTTCAACAAGCATAGAACGCGTGAGTTTACCACTGTCAAATGACTCGCGCGTTGTGTAGACTTGAAAGCGACGACTTGCTTCAATACCCTTGGCTTCAAGCCCGAGATCCCTTTTCCCTAATGTGAGTTGAAGAACGTTCACCGTCTTGTTAGCTGCAGAACAAAAGGGTACTCACACCGTATATTGAGTTGGGTTTTCATCGCATCCCGAGCCGTTCCTGCATGACCTTGACCATGACGTCGCCCCACACGCGCATGCTGTCTCTCGCCTCGATCTCCTCTGGCTTTGTCAGCGTGAACAACGGCGCACGCAGCCTCACCGACGTCCAGCGCGTCATCGTCACGATCGGCGGCAAGCCCTCGACGTCAGGCGGACACGCAGAGACAAAGCCACAGGCCGACGCGTCTTTTATCAGGCGTCGCATCGTTGGATCCTCCGGATACAAGTCGTCACGATCGATGTAGTCCACACAAGCGACACCAAACGGCCCGCTCTCGGCCTTGACGTATTTGGAGAACAGCGCATAGTTGCACTCGACCTCAAGGCCGTCGTCGAACCGTGAGACCAGTCGATTCGGCCTCACAGCGGGCGTCGCGGCCGGCTCGTCACCTTCCACGACCGTGAGAATGCCCAGCGTCTCCGAAATACTGATCTCCTCGTGGCCCATGAACTGCAGCATCTCGTCGTAGACTCGCCTGGTTGAGAAAGAACGACCAAACGGCGTGATATCGAACCGCGTGTACACAAAGTCTCCGTTGGGCAGCTCCGAGCACTCGGTGTGGCCGTGTTCTCGTCGAAGATCCAGGAAACGCGACCGCTCGAGAATGAACTTGGTCGTCATGTCGATCTTGGACTCGTGGATCGACTGCAGGAAGTCACGACGCTGCTTCGGGTCGGCTGTGAGGTGGATATACGTGGACAACGGACTCTGCCACGTAGAGTACTGATCACCATAGTCCCCATTCGTCAGGCTTCGGTCAAAATACCCAGGCCAAACTCGACGACAACGTACCGAGAACGACGACATCATTGACTGCGCGCCCGCTAGTCTCAGGTGGTTCGCGCCCACCGTCGCCTGGAGCTGTCCGTGGGCCGCGACGGCTCTGTGTAACTCCACTTTGTCCGTGCGCCGCTCACTCTCCAGCTCTCTCAGCGTCTGCTGGAGCGCGGCGATCTGCGCCTCAATCGCGTCCTTCTGCTCCTACTCGCCACACCATACATCACCCTGTCATTAAAACCCTCTATTTAACAGCGGTGCCCAATATTCACCGCGTACCTTGCGCACTTGGTACGTCGGCCTTCGCTTCTTGCGGCTTGGAGGTCCGTCCGCGAGCAGCTCTTCGTCGCCGCCGCCGTCCGAGTTGGTCGTGCTGCCGTTCGCGAGCGCCTCCAGCGCCTCGTCGGCCGCTCGCGCGCGCGCCATCCTCACCGTCTCTTCCTCCCCGGACGCTAACGCCGCCGCGTCAGCCGCCGTGGTCGTCTCCATTTTCACCGCTGTTCGAGTCGCTTCCTGCATGTCGCGTTCTCGTGCTCTTGTGGGCGGGAAGCTCCGATAGGAGTGAATGTCGTACAGACAATCACTCATGGAAAGAGACAGCGCTGTGTACTTTCTCACGTGTGTCAACAGAACCAAATTGTACCAAGCGGCGAAATTCGGACGCGTGCAGATACCAACCGGAGTGGGGTTCCTCGCTCTGCATACAGTACACTACGAGTAGCATCAGGACACTCGTCATAGTGTACTTGACCAGTCATTCTACTATTTTACCGAATTTACGCCGGCAATCACCACCTCGACGTCGTCGTGTCGTCGAACTGTTCCAAGTTTGCGAGTCAGCGGCCGCACGAGGCGAACTGTATGCTCGCCAGTTCGGATATGTGCTTGAGAACAGCAAGCTACCGTGCTCTATTCGCAAGTAGTCAGTTAGTTGCCTCTCTCCTCTCGCCACTTCGTTACCGATGTCTTCACTGCTCGCGTTGGTCTCGATGTTAAGCTTTCGGATGAAATGTTAAATGTCGAGACGCTGTCGCAATGGTTGCGATGCCTCAGATTCAGTTTCCGAGAAGTCTGAGGATACCACATTGTCTGTCGGGTCGATGATCGTCAGCACTTCGTGGTTATCATCGAACTGCACGTAGATGAAGTTGAACTCGCCCTTCTTCGAGTCGTTAGCTGCTTCCGCAAACACGGACGCGTAGCCTCGAGGACCAAAGAGGTTGTATCGAATACTATGAGCACGAAACGCGGCGATTCCAGTCAGTCTTCACTCGATGACCATCCAGTGAAAGACAGCTAGCGTACCGTACCGGATACATGATCGGCCGTCTTTATCGTCGAACTCAAGGTGCTCGACTTTTGTGCTTGATTCTTTAAAACGGTCTCCACGGCCAACCAGCTTGGAACCGAGGCGGCGGTGCACTTCCTCGTTACGTTTGACGATCTCCAGCGAGTCGTTCATGAAGCCATTGGGGCTACTCCGGCTGGAGCATTGGAACACTGATTACTGGTGTGTGAGAAGCATTGATCAACCAACAATTCTCGTACCTTGGGAAGTACTCACTGAGAGCATAAATTCCCACGAGAGTGAGACCAAATGCGGTCGGGCCGACGGGATCCGGCCGCGCCATGTACGCCGTCTGGGCAGAGAAAGCTCCGTACGTTTGATGGCGACTCAGCCACGGGCATGCGACCAAGACGCGTGGATGAGAGTGCCGATCGGTGCGCTGTGGCAGGCGCGGAAGTGGTCGCAGGAAGCGAAGCGACGCGCGTAGCATTGCGGAGATGGAGGAAATTGTGAAATTGGTGGCTCCTCTCGTCAAGAGCGGACGCGTAGGTTAACATTTTTGCTTGCTTGAAATTGGAGTCACTTGAGTTACGTGGGAGGGTGACTAACCTACGCTTGTCTGGCCTGGATGAGTGGAGACTTGCCACTGTCCGGGTAAACATTTTGTAGATTGGCGAATACACGGTGAGATGACGTGGCTACATACCAAAACAAGGTACTGATAACTGGCTCCACTGGAGTTCATGTTGGTCTCGACATTCAATCTCACGCTGCCTTTGGTCCTATGATGCCACCGAAGAGTCGCTTTCGCAATGAAGACTTCGCCTCTGGCTCAGTGCCGTCCACGCTTGCAAAGTCCGAGGAAGCCGCGTTGTTTGTTGGGTCGACCACTGCCACCACTTCGTGCGTGTCGTCAAACTGCACGTAGATGAAGTTGAACTCGCCCTTCTTCGAGTCCTTGGCTGCTTCCGCAACCACGGACCCGTAGCCACGAGAGCCAAAGAGGTTGTATCGGATCCTGGAATACAGCATTGCAATCAGTCGCCAAGTACAGTACCGGCCTGCCAGCCAAAAGCCACGAGCGCAGCGTACCGGATACATGGGCGTCCGTCTTTATCCTGAAGCTCCAGGTGCTCCACTGTGGTGGAAAATGACCTCCAACGGACTTGATCTCCACGGCCAACGAGCTTCGAGCCGAGTCGCGCGTGCACTTCCTCGTTGGTTTGGATGATCTTCATCGAGTCGTTCATGAGACCCTTTGGACTGAAGCGACTGTATCAGTGGAAAAACAATCAGTGTGAGAGGCCATACAGCCCATGACGATGGCCTAGAACTATAGTAGCAGGAACGTACGTCGGAAAATACTCGGTAAGCTCCCAAATTACCAGAACAGCGACCATGACCACGCCCACACCGCCGGTTCCTGAGCGCGCCATGTACGACGTCTGCGCCGAGAATGGCCTGTACGTTTGACGGTGACTCGGCCATGGAGCTGCGACGACTGCGCGTGGATGGAGAGGGCGGGCATTGCGCTGTAGCGAGCGCTGCAGCGGCAGCGGCCGCAGGACACGAAGCGACGCGCGTATTGGTAGCATTGCGATCGCGGAGGAAGTTGCGAAATGACACCGAAGAGAGCGGACGCGTGGGTAAAGATTTTGCGTTCGAATCACGGTGTCATGACGTGGGAACTTTCTAAAACAAGGTATCATTGAAACCCACACGCCCACATGGCTACATCTCATCCATAGGAGATGAGCTCTGCGGCAGAGCCTCTACCTATTGCAGAACCGAGCAGTGCTTTCGTATTCATCACCATTGACTGGTCCTCACAGAGCCGACTTGAGCTAAAAGAATCTAATCTCCCAGGGGATCTCCAGGTCGCCTGGATCGACCACGACGATCAAATCGTAGGTGTAGAGGTCTTGCACGAAGATAAAGTCGAACTCGCCCTTCTTGGAATCCATTGCCGCCTCAGCAAACACCGACGCGTAGCCACAAGGGCCAAGCAAGTTGTATCGGATGCTGTGAATCATGGAACGCGGACGCTCTTGTCAGTCTTCTCAAAAGGCTAGAAATCCTGCCAGTCAGCAGTGGGAAGTGACTCACCGGACACAAGGCCGTCCGTGTCTATCCTTGAGCTCTAGATGTTCGACTGCGGTGAAAAGGAGCCTCGGGTGGACTTGATCTCCACGACCAACGAGCTTCGACCCGAGTCTGTTGCGGACTTCATCGTTCGCCTTGACAAACTCAAAAGACTCCCTCATGAGTCGCTTCGGGTTTGTGCGACTGGAGCTGCACATCAAACAAAGAGTCTGAGTGAGAATGCATCCTAGCCGACGGCAATCACACAAAAGGCGCACCCTGGTAGGCTGAACACATAAGCCAAGAAAGCCAACCCGACCAGGCCCGTGTTGAACAACGTATCCTCGCCGTGTGACCGGCCGTCTCAGCATAGAGTAGCTCCTGTAGGCTTGATCGTGACCCAAGCTTGGGGTGGCGACCAATGCGAGCGGGCGATGTAGGCGAGAACCGTAAGGCGGCAGCGGGCGCAGTTTTGAAGCGAGACGCGGAACATTGAAGTTGAGAGAGAGAAAATGTAGAAGTGAAGTTGCATGCTCACATCGGTCGAGTTAACCCACAGGCGAGGTCACCAACTTGTGGGTTCACAAAAATGAGACTTATGGTATTCATGATCCGAGGGTGATATTTTTCGGCAATCGGGTGCAGCGTCTTCTTGATTCAGGCCGTGTCCGTGCACCCACTTTAAGTTATTAATCAAGGAAGCATGTCCTTGAAGATACCCTCCTGGTGCTTGCGCTCTTTCGACGATAGCTCACGAGGGTGGCAATGGTGCGGGATTCCAGGCAAGTTGCGTGTCGGTCGGTTCGATCACTGTCACCACTTCGCGCGTGTCGTCGAACTGCATGAAGATGAAGTTGAACTCGCCTTTCTTCGAGCCCACGACGACTTCCGCGAAGACGCATCCGTAGCCCCTAGGACCGCAGACTTGGTATTTGATGCTATGATATCCATGCAAACCCGGTTTAGATGACGGATTCCCCTTACTACTCGTAGGCAACTTACCGCAGACACTTCCTGCCGTCCTTGTTCTCAGCCTTCATGTTCTCGACTTGGTTTATAGGCGCTTGAAAGTCAAAGCGTCGAGTTCCACGCGCAACTAGCGTCGAACCGAGATGACGATGCACATGGTCGTTCTGTCGACGATGTGCATCGACTCCATCATCAGATACCGTGGACTTGTTCGACTACGAAACGAAATATTAAGGGTGAGAAGTTCGCAAGAGTACCGAAGCAAATAGTGACTACGAACGCACATGGGGATGTCACCCGCGAGTTTAAACGCCCCCCAGTACGCTAACACGAAGAACAACACGCCCGTCGTTCCGCCAGCATGTTGCCTTGTCTGAACATAGTTCCGGTGGGTTTGATGGCGATTCAACCACGAGACTGCGACAAATGCCGGCAGAAGTCGGGGATTCAGCGAGTAGCGCGGCAGCGGCCGGAGAGAGCGAAGCGCTGCGCACAGCATTGCAAATGCAGGTATGGAAAAGGGATGAAGACTCTTCCAAGGCGTGGATTAACAATTTTCGATGAAATTTGACAATACAAGGTGAGCTATCGAGAGGTTGGCTAAAAAGGCAAATCAAGTGTCTTGATCTTCCAACAACTCGGATGAGCTTACTGCCCGACAGCGTCGCGGTTGTCGATGACCATCACAACTTCCTTCGTGTCGTCAAACTTAACGATGAGATAGTTGTACTCGCCCTCCGCGGAGCCTTTGGTGACTTCGGCAAACACACTCGCGCTGCCATTAATACCACTGACGTAGTACTTGATTCTACGATTGACGCGAGTCAGCCACAAGGTGGTGTGTCTTGTAAGTCAGCTAGCCACAACGTACAGAAGACGTGAAGGCTTGCCGTCCTGGGCTTTGGTCGTGACGTTCTCCACTCGATCCCACACAGAATCGTCTCCCTTTCCCGTCAGCGGCGTCCCAAGATGTGAGGTGACCTCGTCGTTCTTCTGCACGATCTCCAGTGACTCCTTCATGAGAAAACTTGGGTTTGTGCGACTACATCCTCACAACAACAACGGCATTAGCACCTCAGGAAATACTAGCATCCGATGGACATGAGATGGCGCAAGAGACGTACGCTGGGAGTTGGTACGGGATCTCTTTGTACGCGACGTGCGCGAAGACGCCGATCATCAGCAACTTGAAGTAGTTGTTTACCAGTTTCACGTTGACCTGCTGGAAGATCGCACCACGGGGAGTTTTCAGTACTAATCCCGTCGTATAATCGTTGGCTGCGGTAGAGTATAGGTCCACAATACCTTCTCAGGTTCTGGGGTCTTGTCCGGTGAAAAGTGCGCTCGCGTGCTGTGAACGGCGCGCCATTGAGGCACTTGAGAAAGGCGGCCAGCTACTACACTAGTAGCTCTTGGATGCACGATCCGAGGCTGTCGCGGGTGGTAAGAAGACAGCGACGGCAGCAACAGCGCTGCACGGCGCGCGAAGCGACCCAGTCGCAGTGGTGTCGTGTTCAGCATGGCGTGGTTGAAACTTGAGTGAGGCAACGATGAAATCCTGTCCGACTGATTTACCCATACACGGTGGAACAGAATGAGCGAGAATCACAACAGGGTGGAACTACCGATTCATCCACATCTTCCACTTCAGCCCAAAGCCCCTTGACGGAATCTTTCAACTAATACACCAAGTCTGCTATTGTAGTATCGCCCCCTCTTTTCCAGCTAGCGTCCACCGAGCTCCTCGACGGAGGGACGCGATTCTCCATCGTCCATGACTGTCACGACCTCATCCGTGTCGTCGAACGCAGTACCTCGAGCAAACTGCCGGAGGGTGTGTCTTGTGATATTTCTGCAAACACGGTCGCGGTGCCGGTCGGGCCGGTCAGACTGTACTTGACACTGTCGAATAATGGAAACGTATGAGTTGCTGCGAGATGACCGTGGACAGTCAGTCGACTAAACACAACGTACCGTCGTCGAAATGGCTGAACGTCCTGTTCGATGATCTTCTCGGACTCGACGCGACTCCAAGTCAGCGGCGCTCCGACTCGTGAGTTCACCTTGTCGTCTCTGCGGAGGATCTCCAGGGAGTCTTTGATGATGTGGGCTGGGTTGGTGCGACTGCATTGACACAACACAGTCAGCGTACTCTGCAAGCGAACTGCTTGGGCCACGCTTCAACATACTCTGAACCGTTGTCAAGGAAGTCAATGACCCAAGAAAGGTGGAGCTCGCAAAGCCACACGCCACGACGAGCATGAAGTACGCGTCGTAACGGGCCTTGTTGCCCTGTTCAAGCAACAAACAGCCCACCGTGAGTCATCGACTCGAGAAAATGCTGAAGCAGCTAGGATCCATCCGCCCATACCTTTGTAGACGACGGGGTCCTTTCCGATACATAGCGCGAACGTGACGAGTGGAAACCACGCAACTGAGGCGGAAGAGCATGGCAGCTTAGCACTGGGACGGTCGGCTGCGACGTTGCGATCGCAGTCGCACGGAGCTGCTGGTTAACAGCCACTGCTTGCTGCTGGCGCAGCGCATGGCGCGTGAGAAGCCGCACTCGGCAAGGTGTCGTGCGCATCAGCATATTGAGATTGCGAATGGAAAGCTCTCAATTTGGTCACCCATCCACGACCCAATACAAACGTGCGCTTCGTGACCGCTCACTTCGGGTGGAGAGACCCGAGAGACCCGAAGTGAGCGGTCATGAAGCGCACATTTGTATTGGATCGTGGATGGGTGACCAAATTGAGTTCGCAAGAAAAGGTGCAACGAAACCCAATATATCAAAACAAGGTAGGCCCTTTGACTGATCTTCAGGGGTGGCAAGCAATTGATGGGCCGAAGCAGCACGCGTGTCAACGACCTTCAGCACCTTGCTCGTATCGACAAACCGGCCTTTACAACGACTCAATCGCGAGCTTCGAGATCGCTGATGGAGGTTGTTTCGACGTCGGTCTTGCGGTAAGTGGCGTGGGTGATGTCTCGTGGTCGATGACCGTCAGAACTTCGTTCGTGTCGTCCAAGTGAACGACGTAATTGTACTCGTCCTTCGCCGTGCCTTCCGTCACTTCCGCGAAGACCCTCGCGCTGCCATTCGGGCCAGTGAGGGTGTACTTGATGCTGTATAATACGGTCACCAATAGTGAGTAAAGTCAGTCGGTATGTTGCCAAGAGACAACGTACCGCAGACGCGGCGGTTTGCCGTCCTGCCCCTTGATCTTTGCAGACTCAACTCGGTGCCAGTGGAACACGCGCTTTCCTTTACCGACGACTGGTGCTCCAAGATGCGATACAACTTCTGCGCTCGTCTTGATGATCTCCATCGACTCTTTGAGTAGGTGGTTCGGGTTTGTGCGCCTGCGAAATCCACCTAATAGTGAGACCAAATGCCATGTCAACGCGATCTTGGTTCCGTAAGAAACTAACGCACACTGGAAGATGGTGGGGAATCTCATAATAACCGAAGTAGGCAAGCGCGGCAGCCAGGAAAATGTAGAGGTAGAAGTCGTCCATCTCTCTGAATGCATGCGGCTACTCGAACGATAGGAAGCCCCAGTCGCGGAGACCGTCCCATTCATCCTGCCAGCACAGCACTCGCGCATCATCAGTCCCAGCCTACAAACCCAACGATAGAACAGTAGACACCATCGCTACCCTTTCCGGTCCTTGGGGCTTTTCCGTCGCGCAGCGCAGTCGCGTCGTGTGGATGGCGGGCACTCGAGAAGGACGGCATAGCGCCACACTCAGGCGTGGAGTCTCAGCCTCAGCGCGAGTGTGGTGGCTAACCTACTGTGATGGTGGCTGGCGCTGTACACGGCGAGACGGAGACCGCAGCGAGCGAAGGATTGTGGGCAACATGGCGAGTTGCAAACTGGAGCTTCGGTTCCAATGCACCAAACGACGCTTCGCTCTACTGTACCCTCTTTGGTGATGATGACACCGTCTAGCTGAAAATCAGTTGCCAGAGTTAACCCACGGCACCATGTTGCAACCAATCTGTTCGCTTGTCATCCATTGTTGCGGACGGCTTCGACTGGTCAGAAGCAGGGAGACAGCCATCAGATCGTACGATTAGTACGCTGAAAGATGGAGGAGGTACTGGTCGAGTTGTTGTGATTGTAATGTATGGCAAACCACAACACTAACAGTATTGATCAACGAACTTCTGTGGGTCTTCAGAAGCGTCGAGAGACCTCGGTCGGGTGTCGAGAATCTGCAGCTCGTCGCCCGCGGCTGCAAACGTGACGGCGAGATACTCAAACTCCTCGTCCTCCTTGCTGTCGGCCACCTGGACGACGACAGTGGCGCGGCCGTGAGTGCCTTCGACATCGAATTTGATCCTGCGGAAGGCAATCAAATACCACGCATCAGTATCCCATGCACTTTAGTGTGTCCTAAGAGCTAATGATCTCGGTTTCATACCGGATATGCACAGCATCGTCCGAGTCGTTGACGCGGACGACGTCAATGCCACTGCCCTCGCATTTCGTTAGGGGGACGCCCAGTCGCTGCACGACGTCAGTGTGGTCAGCCAAGACCTTCAGCGTCTCGTGTTGGAGGTTCGTCGGTCGTTTGCGATTGCGCCTAATGTTATAAAAACATCAACACGCGTGAGTTCGACCGTCGACGGCGAAGTCATTCACGATAGAGGACGCACTTTACCAGGAAGTCGACGCCATTCGCCAATTGTATGGCGAGGGTGAATGCCAGTATGAAGCGGAGAGACGCGTCGCGGGTGCTGGCTTGTAGCATCAGCAAGGTGACCTCGTCCTTGGTCTTGAATATCTAATCCGCCGAATGGCCATTCGTTAGTGCATCAATGCCAAGCGTACACACAGAGACTTTGCCTTGCGTTATGAGAGACTCACAGGTTTGGTCAAAAATCGCGCACGTGGTGTCGAGTGGACGCCGGTGGATGGACGACAGTACAGAGCACGCGGTGTGGCGAAGCGACCACGCGTCTGCTGTAGCGGAGGCTGCGTCAGCGAGCGGAACAGCGGTGCTCGGAGCATGAGGCTTCGTTGGGGACTTGTGTGGGGGGAATGGAAATGGAGCCGCGCATCGGGCAGCTTCAGGTGAGCCGTTGACTGGGAAGGAAGAGTTGATGTCACTCGATTTACGGCTGCATGGGTTCGCTGATTTACCAATACAGGGTGGCAGAGGAATTTGTATCAAAACAAGGTGGATCAGTTGACAGACGAATCAACACGTTGGTCTTGGGTCTCGGTGATCAATGCTATCTGCTCTCCGTCAACTCGATGGGCAGTAGCGAATGGTCCACACTCTTCACGGCTAAAACCCTCGTTGAAGCATCATGACCAGTCTCGCGATCGGTGGTGTGAGTGGCGTCTCGTCTCGGTGCGTGTGACTCTGCAATTGCTTTAGCTGCTGCCCCAGCATCACTCATGTCCTCTCAACGGCTCATGCGCGAACTTCGAGATCGTAGTTTGGGGCGCAGATGGAGCGTGGGCATCGGTCTCATGGGGAGTGGCGTGTGTGATGTCTCGGTGGTCAATGACCGTCACGACCTCTTTCGTGTCATTAAACTGCACAACGAGGTAGTTGTACTCGTCCTTCGCCGTGCCTTCCGTCACTTCGGCAAACACAGTTGCGCTGCCATTGGAGCCAGTAAGATAGTACTTGATACTATCATTACAATTGACACCAGTGAGCTATCACAGGAAACTATCACAGAAAACTGTCGTGAGGAACAAACTGAGGAAAACGTACCGCAGACGCCCAGGCGTATCGTCCTGAGTGTCCTTGATCTTCACGCTCTCGACTCGGTGCCACTTGAACACACGCTCCCCTTGACCCAACAAGGGTGCTCCAAGCTTCGAGACCAGCTCTTCTTTCGCCTTGATGATCTCCAGCGATTCCTTCATGAGGTGGTTTGGGTTTGTGCGACTGCGAAAGCGACAGATGCAGTCCACAGCGTCAGCATGAGCTTGGTTTCCAGAAGCGAATGGGCGATGAAAGTACTATGGGAGATGGTTGCGGAGCTCAAGGTAAGCGATGTAGGCACAGCCGCCCGCGAAAAGCAAGAAAAAGATGTTGTCGACATCCTCCTTGTCGAACTGCTCACGCGACAAAAAGCCCCACTCTCGCGTGCCGTCCCATGCTGGCTACAACCACAGCGTACAGTCAGTCTAAGTAAATAGCCACATCATATTATGACCTTGAAGGTGTTCCCACCTTCTCCGATCCTGGAGGCTTTTCCGCTGAGCTGCGCGGTCGTGTAGAGTGGATGGCGCGCCACTGGGGTCTCGGAGAAAAGCGGCTCGACACCGCACCACCCGAGGAGCGAGGAGCCATTGACACGGCGCGTAGCTGCTGGTGAAGAGCCTGTGATTGTGATCGGCGGAGCTGCTGCAGCGGCCACAAGGAGCGAGGCGTCGTGCGCAGCATGGCAAATTCGTGCATGGCGCTTGCTCGGAAGAGGTGGACGATGGGATCACAATGTCATGCTTGACGAGCCAAAATACCATAAGAAGGTGAAAAGTCAATACTAAGTTGATACTCAACGTCCGTTTGTCATCGTAGTTTGATACGCATTGATTGATCTCACCTGCTATAGGAAAACTCAGCCACAGAGTTAACCCACAACATGCTTTTCTCACCACACGAAATTCGTGACGAATGGACCTGTGGCTGACAAACAACACTGAGCTCGAAGACCTGTGGCCAATGACCGGGGAGGCCGCAAATACTAATGCACTAGTTCCACTCGTCCTCAGAAGGATCGATGGGCCGCACTCGGTTGTCGTAGACCTCCAGCACCTCGCCCGTGTCCGCAAACTTGACGACCAAGTACTCGTACTCGCCTTCTTCCATGTAGTCGACCACATGAGCAAACACCGTCGCCTGGCCGTCGGGGCCTTCGATCTTGACCTTGATGCTACCAAAGATACCGGGTACGGTATGTCAGTCTCCTTCTGCTTTGTCTATCAACTACAAGTAACTTTTAACACACCGCAGATGCAGGTTGTCGCCCAAGTCCTTGAGGTGGACGAACTTTATTTCTTCACCCTCGGATGGTATCAGTGGTGTCCCGAGTCTCGACGCCACCTCCGCGTGAGCAGCCAGCAGCTCCAGCGACTCACGCGCGAGATCTTTTGGCCGCGTGCGACTGTACAATACCATCATAACGCGTGCGAGACTTCCATTTGACGATGAATTCAAGTGATTGTCCAGCGCGTGCTGGTCGTACTTTGGCAAGTGATCGAGAATCACTCGGACGATAAAGTAGAGGATGGCGCCGCTCGCAACCAGCATACGCCACCATTGCCACGCGTCTGCGAATTCCGAGTCGATGGTACGTATCCACGCGTACACGCCGACGTCGTCACTAGGAGTCTGAGGTACATCCAACCGTAAGCTGAACAACCGAATTCGTCAGTGTTCGAGCCTTATTTCCTACCATTTTTGGCTTGGTGGAGAACCGCACGCGTGTTGTAGTCGTCATTTGGCGGCGAAGCGACCGCATTGCACAGCCCTCGTGCGGCCGAAACGACCACGCGCATGCTGGAGCGCAGGCAGGCCTTGCGAAGCGAGCAGTCGAGGCCGAAGCATGAGCAGTCCGAAGCAATTGTGACAATGGAGCTCTTCGTCTAGTACACGTGCTGGGTGTGTGTGACTCGGCGGTTAGGCTGGCTGGGTTGAATGATTCCACTGGGTTTGCATATGATTTCCAAAATCCGGTGGAAGCTCTACAAAAACACGGTGAGCAAGATCCAAAGGCGAGTGGTGATGGAGGACAGCGCTGTTTTATTTGTCTTCTTTTGGATCAGAAAGCCGTCACGGTGTCCACCACGACCAAACCAACTCGAAGCGTGAAGGGATCGGCTTAGTTCTTGCCCAGAAGCTGACGCAGCGCGTCCTGTTCCTCCTTCGAGTCGGCGGCCAGGATCTGTCGGTTGTCGACGATCTTGATGACCTCGGCCGTCTTGGTGAACTGCACGATCAGGTACACGTACTCGCCCTTCTTCATGTCGTCGTTAACCTCCGCGAACACGTACGCGTGGCCGGCTGGGCCCTTCACGTTGTACTTGATACTAAAGAGCCACAACATCAATCAGTGATGATGATCGACAAAAACACAAACATCAAAAGAAGCGTTCATACCGGAGACGCGGCTTGCCGTCCTTGTCCTTGAGGTTGACGTGCTCGACGCGGTTTCGTCGGCCCTCACGGTGTCCGCCGTGGTCGTGGCCGTAGCCGTGCAGTGGCATGCCCAGACGCGAGGTCACATCCGTGTTCTCCGACACTAAGTCCAGCGACTCGCTGAACAGACCGTTCGGGCTCATGCGGCTACACGTACATCAATGAATGAATGAATGAATGAATGGGTAATCTTCGTTAATGGACAGACATTGATGTTGACAACAACAGATACGCACTTTGGCATGAGCTCGCGGATGAGGAAGTAGCAGCCAGCGGCGCCGAGACCGAGCAGGCCGATCCAGAAGCCGCCCTTGGCCGTCTCCGTCACCTTCTCGTACGGCGTCAGCACGAGCGCGTCCTGCGTGGCGCCAGCATTCTGGTTCTCGCCAGCAGGAGGCTATACATCAATCATGACAACCAGCATCATGTCAGTCTGATTGATGAAGCACATAGACACAAAGATCAGAGCAGGTCCAGCTCACCTTCTCAGCCGAGAGACGCGCGCGCGTGGTGTTGATCGCACGGCAGTTGGCAGGGCGGCGAGTCACAGCAGTGGCGAGATGTGGGACAGCAGCCACACGCTGCGAGCGCTGCGCCTGGCGCGCAATGGAGCGGAGAGTCGTCGCACGGGACAGCATGTTCATTGATTGATTCTGCGGAGCTGCTGATTGATCACCACTCGAAATGGGCGTTCGGGAAGATAGAACCGCGCATAGCGGATACAAACCGATAGGCAAAGTCGTTTCTAACGACAGAAGATCGTTTCTATGGGCTAGACCAAACTACTTGATGCTAATCATCGCCTGGTCACCAACCAGAGGCAACATAGGCTGGCTATGCCACCGACTGCAGTACATACTTTGAAGTTGCCCATCCTGCAGCGTAGATCCGCGTGACCTTGAAGCACATTAATGGGATTTGCAAGCTGATGAGCAAACTGACAGAAGACTCGAGACTGATCGAGTCCAGAGAGCCTGTACAGGCGTAGCGACTACCGGTAAACCTGGTGTGTAAGTGCCACCAATTCAGGTTGTCGTCCGCGCACACTGCTTGCCACGTGAATACATCATTATATGGCTTTAGAATCGCTGCTAAAAGTATTATTTTAGCAGCGATTCTGGAGAAAGCTTACTTTGACGTTGGTGTGAAGCTCTGCTCTACGGTACCGGTATTGCCATCGGCATCGTACGGCTCGCACTACCGTATTTTGACCTAGGGAGTGCACAACGAGGGTGCACAGAAGCTGCCATGAAGCCTCTTCTGGAAGTGCTGGTGCATCTCAGGTGTCTCCAAATTTTGCAGGAGGATCCCCACGCGCGAGCATCCCCCCACAACCTGGGCCACATGACCAGCGTCAGGTTCGCGTCTACCAGCCAGTTCTGTCAATTCTGGAGGCTCGAACCTTTCCGAACTGCCACGTCATGAGCAAGCGTCGCCGAAATTTTCAGCGCAATTTTCGAGGACTCCATTCGAGTCTCCTTGCACATCAACCAGGCACAGCGTCTCCACTCCGAACGCCTACGTAGCCACGGTGTGTACTCGAAGAAACCCTCGAGCGTTCTCCAAGCAGCAAAGTCCTGCATGTCGGTGCGGCGTCGAGTCCATCCTCCCGTCGCTTTCCGTGGAGCAGTGGAGTCCAAATTTTCACTGCGTCTAATACAGTAATCATTATAGCCAATCACCGATAACTACGGAAATTCAGATGGGGGCAGCAGACTGTTAAGAACATGATATCGAAATGCTGTTGCAAATCAGATCTTCAAGTGAGACCAAAAATTGCGTAAACGCACGCGACGAGGTCTCCGGGGAATACGCCGCATCTTCTCCTTCTCCTTCTCGTGCTCGTGTTTCCGTGAAAGGCGCTGTTGCGCCGCTATCGTCACGCGCACGCCCACGTGTGTGAGGGCTGCTCGTCAGTACTCGGGCCATGGTCTTGTCATTCTCCAATTCGCTGTCTAGCGCACACACCAAGCTTCTCAAGACTCTCCCTCTCCAACTCCTGACTCCAGCACCATGGCGGAAGAACTGCGTTTCCCTGAAGGCTTCATCTGGGGCACTGCCACGGCCTCGTACCAGATCGAAGGCGCCACCAACGAAGGCGGTCGCGGCGACTGCATCTGGGACGCGTTCTCGCGTACGCCTGGAAAGGTCCACAACATGGACACTGGCGCTGTGGCTGTGGACCACTACCACCGCTACAAGGAGGACGTCCAGCTCATGAAGAACATGGGCCTCAAGTACTACCGTCTCTCGCTCGCCTGGCCGCGTATCATCCCGGCGGGTGTCGGTGAGGTGAACGAGGAGGGCATCCAGTTCTACAACAACCTCATCGACGAGCTCAAGGCCAACGGCATCGAGCCGCTCGTGACGCTGTACCACTGGGACCTGCCGCTCGCGCTGCAGACCGAGTACGACGGCTGGCTCGGCGGTGAGTTCATCCAGAACGCGTTTGAGAAGTACGCGCGCGTTTGCTTTGAGCGCTTCGGCGACCGCGTCAAGCACTGGCTCACGCTCAACGAGCCGTGGTGCTCGGCGTACCTGGGCTACGGCGTCGGCGTCCACGCGCCAGGCCGCACGATCAACCGCGAGGTGGAGCCGTACGTGGCGTCGCACAACCTACTGCTGGCCCACGCCAAGGCCGTGGCGCTGTACCGCAAGGAGTTCAAGGCGGCGCAGGGCGGCCGCATTGGCATCACGCTCAACTGCGACTGGCGTGAGCCAAAGCCGACGGACGACGCGCAGGAGTACCAGCGCAACCAGGAGGCCGCCGAGCGCTCGCTGCTCTTCTTCCTGGGCTGGTACGCCGACCCAGTGTACCTCGGTGACTACCCAGAGGTCATGAAGCAGCGCGCGGGCGACCGCCTGCCAAAGTTCACGGACGACGAGAAGAAGCTGCTCAAGGGCAGCAGCGACTTCTTCGGTCTGAACCACTACGGCACGGGCTACGCCGAGCCGTCGAAGGAGTTCCTCAGCGGCGAGGGACCAAAGGACAAGGGTAGCGTCGAGTTTGATGAAGGCATCGTCCTCACGTCGGATGACGAGTGGGCGCGTACGGACATGGGCTGGAACGCCGTGCCATGGGGCTTTGAGAAGCTGCTCGTGTGGATCCAGCGCCGCTACAACCCAGAGAACGGCATCCTCGTGACGGAGAACGGCACGGCGTGGCCGGACAAGACCAAGGAGGACGCCCAGAACGACGACTTCCGCGTCGATTTCTTCAAAGGCTACATCTCGCACATGCACAAGGCCATCCAGCAGGGCGCCGACGTGCGCGGCTACTTCGCGTGGTCGTTTGTGGACAACTACGAGTGGGCCGAGGGCTACAACAAGCGCTTTGGTCTCCACTGGGTCAACTACGAGACCCAGGAGCGCGTGCCGAAGAAGTCGGCGCTGTGGTTCGGCAACGTCATCCGTAACAACAGCGTTACGGCCTAAGCGTCACGACATCGTGCGTGCAGATACGGTGATGGCCGCCTTTCTCGGAGTGTAGCCATTTGACTTGTGGACCCCCTGGGGTGCAAATCTTTTTCTATGGACCAAATATAGTGCAACGTGAGAACTTAAGCTTTGCTTGTGGCTTTCTGTCTGATCTGCTTGTTGGGGTATGTGAGTCTTATCCCCCGAAGAGGATATGAATGAAATGGTGCATGTGATGGAGCTCTCAGCCTCCCAGCAACCACACTGTGCTTGTAGCAATAGCTGTTGACGTTTGGAGGTCCACAGTCCCTGAGGTCTCGTAGTCTCTTCCAGCTCTCCAGCTCCGTAGATCATGGCGGACAAACCTTCTCGTGATGGCGGCTTCAGCGATCCGTCGTTTGTCTCCGTCGGTGACCCGTATGCACCCAACAAGGACAAGCCGCGCGGCCTCGGAGGCGAGCAGAAGTCGTTCCTGACGTGTCCGCCCAAGAAAGGACAAATGGGGGCGACCTTCGGGCCAGGCTTCCGCAAGTTCGACGGTCTCCAGGGCGAATACGCCGAGCCGTACAAGGTCGAGAGCAAGCGCCGCCTGGAAAACACACAGAAGTTTGTCAAACCCAACGGCTTCTCGTTCTCGTCGCCCGCCAAAGCCCAGTACGTTGGTTTGTGTTGCAGTTCCTTCGTGGTATCACAGTCGCTGACGCGTTTGTGTTTCTATTGTGCACCAACAGCACGGGCTCGGGCGACTACTTTGGCGCGTTTGGAAAGTTTGAGCAGGACGAAGAGGAGATCAAGAAGCTGCAGGAGGAAAACAACAAGCCGCGGCCGAACCCCAAGGAGAAGGAGTTTGAGAAGAAGAACATCCTCGCGAATCCAGGCAAACGCGGCACATTCGGCTACGCCGGCACGCTGATCGGCGGCCAGATCTCTGCTATGGCGGCCGAGTTCGAGTCCGACAGACTCGCGGCCAAACAGGATCTGGCCGCCCACAGGCAGAAGATGGGCGACCGCAAGGCGTTCAAGTCGACGGCCCATGGCGTGGACTTTTTCGACGAGCAGGAACACGTCGCGGCGTCGCGCGTGCACACGTGGGACGAAAACTGCGTGATCAAGCCGCAGGATCCGCTGGAGCTGATGAACCCGAAGGAGCGCGCGGTCGCCAAGGCGCCCGAGTACAAGGCCTGGAAGCCCAACAACCCCATCAAGTCGGGCGAGCAAGGGTGAGTCTTCATACGCGAGAGAGAGACTCGAGACAGACCGACTGACTGATTGATGCTGTTGCTGTTTGATGCAGTGTGTTTGAGAAATACCCAGAGGTGCAGACGGACCCATTTGATGAGAAGATCGTGAACCGCGCGCTGATGCCAGCACGAAGAAACCCCATGAAGGTGGCGATGGAGGGGCTTCCAGACTCGCTCAAGGAGCGCAAGGCCTTCCGCCCCAGCAGCTACCCGAAGACCAAGCTCACCAAGGGCACGTGTCTCGTCGGCATCAACAAGCACACCATTTAAAGCAATAAATATAGCGGAGACCGTGACCGTGCGAATACAAGTGTTCTTCTCTTCTTTTGAGCTCGTGATTTAGTTCTTGGCTGCCGTGGCGGCAGTGCACAGACGCGCGACGAGCCCGTGCAGTTGCAGCAGCGACGACACGCCGTCGGCGATGCACATGTGCGTGGCGCCGATGTGCTTGATGAACTCGAGCTTGAGCTTCTCTTCCATGGGGAAGGCCTTGCACACGCGGAAGACCGTACCGATGATGTCCTGCGTCGAGTAGCCCGTCTTCCAGAGCGCGATCAGCTCCTTCTCGCCGCTGTCGATGTTACCAGCCACGCAGTGCGTGATGATCGAGCGGATCGCCGTCGGGTGCGGCTGGTCGCACACCTTGAACACGGTGGTTTCATTGATGAACCCGAATCCACTGTACGTGGCCTGTAGGTTGTTGAGCGCGTTTCGCATGTCTCCTTCGGCCGTGAAGATCAACGCCGCGAGCCCGTCGTCCTTGTACCCTACCTGCTCGGCCTGGCACACCTGCAGCAGTCGCTCGAGCACCATCTCGTCTTTCAGGCGCGTGAACCGCAGGATCGCACAGCGGCTCTGGATCGGCTCGATGATCTTGGTCGAGTTGTTACAAGCCAACGCGAAGCGCGTGGTCGACGAGAAGATCTCCATGGTGCGGCGCAGCGCCTGCTGCGCGGCCGCCGTCATGCTGTCGGCCTCGTCCAGGATCACGATCTTGTGGCGTCCAGGAGGCAGCGTCACTTTCTGCTGCGCGAACATCTTGATCTTGTTGCGCACCGTGTCGATGCCGCGGTCGTCGGACGCGTTGAGCTCCAGCACGGCCTGCTTCACGGCCGGGCCCAGCAGCTCGCGCGCCAGACACAGGATGCTCGTGGTCTTGCCCGTGCCCGGCGGGCCGGCGATGATCAGGTTCGTCATGTTGCCGTCACGCGCCATCGCGCGCAGACAGTCGATGGTGTCGGCGTTGCCCACCACATCCTGCAGCGTGTGCGGTCGGTACTTCTCCACCCATGGCGCCTCAAACGTCTCTGCCATCTTGCTCGTCGCCTGTCGTTATTGTGAATCAGGCACAACGAAGGGCTACGACGAGGGAGTTCCCGCGCTTTTGAGGAAGAGTATTATTAGCCAATGGTCATCCACAAGGTGAGTATTATCAGCGAATCAGAGAGGAGTATTTCTATGGCGTTTTGCCTGCTTGTGTTAACGCGGTCGCGTGAAGGACTCGATGGAGGCGGCGTACGGCTCGAGACGCGCAGCTGGGAGGTGCTGTGTGACGATCTTCAGTTCGTGGAGCTCGTGGGTCTCCATGTCCGACGTTAGTGTGAGAAAGCCCTTGAGTACTCGCCGTTGACGCGACTGAGGCGTCGGAAACGCCTCGAGCGTGCCCGGGACCCACTGCGCGTCGAGCGTCAGCATCGTACGTGTTCGCTTGAAGCCACTGTGGAGCATTACAGCAGTGTAGTAGGACCGCTTCTTTCCAGTTGTTTGTGTGGTGGACTCGTTGTCAATCACCGACAGCCAGACGAACCCAGGCTCGCGAGGCACTTCGACCTTGGTCGACCGTAAGATTTCGTCTAACGCCTTGATCGTGATGATATCGAATTGCTCGATGCCGGTTCTCGGTCTTGGCTCATTCTGAGTGGTTGTCTGGCTGTCGCTCTCGTCGCTGGATGCATCGCCTTGAACTTGTCCGGACTGGGAGGTCTCTTGCGGCTCCACGACAAACTCACTGGCAAGCCTATGACTCGCAATAGTCTCGCCATGCATCGTAGTGAACGACAGCTCGACAATGCATCGCCTTTCAGTTGTTCTACTCGCTGGTGGAAGCTCCGCAAATGGTCGAATTGACTTGACGAATGGATGCAGCAGCTCTTCCATCGGGAGACATACAGCAGCTCGCTTGACCAGGTAGTAGTCCATCATCGAGTCGGCCCCGCGCGGCACATCCAGCTCCAAGGCGACGCTGCCATCGTGAGAAACCAGATCGTACCGACACAGCGCACCGTACTCGTCCAGCAGTCGCTTCTCTGCCGCTGGCACCATCGCACGCCACTCGCCGTACTCCTTCAGATAGTAAAGCTGCCGCAGCACCATCGCATTGTCGCCGTCACCGTCTCCTCCACGAGACTTGACGATCTTGAGCGTGACGATCGTGTAGATCCTTCGTTGGATCTGCACGACGCTCGTAAGCATCGGGTTCTGGTCCGCCGCCGCTACAAACCGCAGTAAAAAGCCTCGTTCGTTGCGCTTCGGCAATGCCTCGGGCCGCAGCGTCACCACTCCGCCCGGCACTTTGCCTCGTTCCTCCCAGATCGACACCACGCGTGGCGGTACCCGCGGGTCCCTCACATTCGACCGCGCGATCTGGTGCGTCGCCAGCTCTTGATAGTAGGACTGGAACTCGAGTTCGACGTGGTTCCTGATCCACAACGCGAGCCCCACACGGGCTGTCCCTGCTCGATACCGCTTGAAAACCCGCTGAATGGACGCCCAAGTCGCCTTTTCTACTTGAGCCAATCGCGCGACGTCGTTTCCGCCTACGAGCCCCAGCACGTGCAGCGCTAGCGCCTCATCCGCCCATATTCCTCGCCAATTCATCGTCGTCAGCTCTAGTTTCAACCAAGGTTGCCAATTGTGACGTGTGAGATCCAGGGTTAACTTTACCATCTCACCCTGTTTCGGTACATATTCCGTGTTTCACCTTGTTTTGGTAAATGAGCTCTTCGTCAAGACGACCATCCGGATACATCGCCAACACGGATTATCCGGCTATACACCCCGCTGGTCTCGTCCAACTCCTCAGAGCCACTCGGAGCCAATCGATTGGGGAGCTCATCGCGGCGCCTTGGCTTTTCAACCTTCGGTCATGGCGGCCTCATGCGTCCGTATTGTTGGAATTTATCGCCGTTTGCCAAGTCGCATCGCCGCCTAATTCAAGAACAAAATGGCCTCGCTCGCTGCCTCCCGTCCTGTTGTGTCCGTCTTCTCCGTCGAGGGTGAGACGGCGGCCGTCGTCGGCCAGGTCGTCCTCCCGGCCGTGTTCACGGCGCCAATCCGTCCGGATGTCGTCAACTTCGTGCACACCAACATCGCCAAGAACAACCGTCAGGCGTACGGTGTGTCGCGTGAGGCTGGCCACCAGCACTCCGCCGAGTCGTGGGGTACTGGTCGTGCCGTCTCGCGTATCCCGCGTATCGCCGGTGGCGGTACCTCGCGCTCGGGACAGGGTGCCTTCGGTAACATGTGTCGTGGTGGTCGCATGTTCGCCCCTACGCGTATCTGGCGCCGCTGGCACCGTAAGGTCAACGTGAACCAGCGCCGTTTCGCTGTTGCGTCGGCCCTGGCCGCGTCGGCCCTCCCAGCTCTTGTCACTGCCCGTGGCCACCGCATCGAGAAGGTGCCAGAGGTGCCGCTCGTGCTCGAGGACTCGGTTGAGTCGATCCTCAAGACCGCCCAGGCCGTCAAGGCCCTGGCCAAGGTCGGCGCTGACGCCGATGTCGAGAAGGTCAAGGACTCGAAGAAGGTGACCACCGGCCGTGGTAAGTCGCGCAACCGTCGCTACTCGACCCGTCGTGGCCCACTCATCGTGTACGCCAACGCCAACGGCGCCGAGAAGGCCTTCCGTAACATTCCGGGTGTTGAGCTCGCGAACGTGGAGCGCCTGAACCTGCTCCAGCTTGCCCCAGGTGGCCACCTCGGCCGCTTCATCATCTGGACCAAGTCGGCCTTCGAGAAGCTTGACGCCATCTACGGCACGTACTCGAAGAAGTCGACCGAGAAGACTGGCTACTCGCTGCCACGTCACCTGGTCAACAACGCCAACTTGGGCCGTTTGATTAACTCGGATGAGATCCAGTCGGTTGTGCGCGCCGGCAAGTACGTGAGCTACCGTCGCCACCACAAGAAGAACCCGCTCAAGAACCTTGGTGCCATGGTCAAGCTCAACCCGTACACGCTCGTGGCGCGTCGTGCCGAGCTCCGTGCCGAGGCTCTCCGCAAGGAGAAGAAGGCGTCGGTCGTCTCCAAGAAGCGCAACACGGTCAAGTCGGACCCAAAGCGCAAGGAGCAGAGCCGCGCGCTCTTCGCCAAGAACGCCTCGGACTAAGTCTGCGGTGCATTGGCATCTCCAGCGCGGACGGACTTCTCTGGTGGACGCGTCATGTAGTAGAAGCTAGTAGCAGGGGCCTTTGGTCGCTGGTAGTAGGTGGTCGCTAGACGGCGTAGACACAACACACAGATAAGGACAACGTGAATCAAACATGAGCGAGATGGATCACAACACCATCGAGCTTTGAGGCTAATCCAACCGTGTTCTTTGCTGTCATGTCACATTCGTATCAGTAGGTGGAGTCGGGCAGTGACAAGACTGACTGGACAGAAGCAAGTGCTTCGCGAGGAGCCCGCTGAGGAAGCGAAGACGGCGTGACGGCGTCGTCTAGCAGCTTCAGAGCCTGGTAGACAAAGAGAGAGCAGCGTCAGTCGGCTGTCCAGACATTTAGCCACCGTGAGAGTAGATCAATCAGACAGTACCTGTGCGTTCTGGATCCATCCGGGCAGCCCCACGAACTCGGTGAGCGACGGCGTCTTCGACTGTGGGTCCTTGGCACCCGCGAGCAGATTCTCCACCGCACGCAGGCGATCGTCGTCGACGTCACGACGCCGCTGCGGCACGAGCCACGGACAGAACCAGCGGTGGGCGCCAATCGGGTCGAACACCGACGGCTCGGCCTGCGTCGTTTTTCGGCGTTTCGCGGACGGCTCCTGCGAATCGTCCTTCGCTTCATCAACGTCTTCTCTGGCTCGAGGCGACACGGCGACTGGCTCGTTAACAGCGAGTGGCACGTAACGGTTGCAGTACGCGCAGCTGACGACGACGTGGTCAGCAGAGTCGCCGCTGTCTGTGTGGAAGCCCCAGCCTCCGACCGCCAGTAGCGTCGTCGTGAGGACGACAGACTCGTCGACGTCCTCAGCAGCCAGTGCCTTCAGCACGATATCCACGAGCTCCTGCTTCGTGGAGATCTCCGCCTTCTCCAGCACCTTCTTGAGGTCGTTCTCCTTGGTCGTGGTTGTCGTCAGTGCGCTGTGGAGCTGCGAGGAGCTCTTCGCCGCGTCCACTAGCTTCACAATCCGCTGCTTCAGCGTCTGCGCTACTTGCGCCGACCCCAGCACAGGCAGCTACCCATCATTGACACCAACAACAACAGTCAGCTATTCACACTCATAGACCATTAGTAAACGCCTCCAGCACGCACCATTGTGAACGACGCCGGCGACGGGTTGTGTCTCCACGGACACGACTCCTCGTGGGCATCTTCTAGCTGCCTCGCGAACGCGGCGGCCACGGCCTCGGCGCCTGCGGGGCTAAGCTTGGCGTCGATCTTCATGCACAGCACACGCGCACAGCTCGTGCACTGCACCATGTCGGGCTGCGTGTTGCGCCAGCCGTGGCGCGCGCACGTCAGCGGCGAGATGCTCAGCGGCTTGGCGAACCACGAGGCCACGCCAAAGCTCGCGACGCGCGCCGCAAAGTCCACGTGGCTCCATGCGCGGCGCGCAGACGCACCAAAGGACGCAGTAGATACACTCGCACTGGCCACCACGTCATCAAGAGGCGCGGTGACCTCACGCCAGCGCTGCAGCGCGCGCTCCACGTCCGCTTCCAGCGACGCCGTGGTCGCCATGACGATTTTGGTTGGTGAATTGGTCAACTTACGGAGGTCCGCATCAGTCACGGTCCGTATAAGTTAACCGAAATGGGCCTTGAGAAAGGCGACATCACAAAGTTGAAAGAAAGGCGATGCAGTTGTGGACTCTGAACGGATGGATAGTGGTGGTGGTGTGGATCATGCAATTCTCATTCTCATTTGTCTACTACAGTGTTTGTGTACGTACGCCCTCTGCGCGCTGGTGGTGGGATCTCTAGTGTTTTCGCTGCTTCTTGGCGGCCTTTGGTGTCTTGGTCTGGGCCTTGTCGCCGCTGCTGCTGCTGTGCTTGTCCGACGGCTTGCGCTTCTTGTCCATCGCCGCCTTCTGCTTGGCCAGCGCCTCGCGCATGATTTGCTCGTAGTCGTCGGCGTCCGCGAACATCGTCTTCTTCTTCTGGTTGCCACCGCTCGGCGCCGCCTTCTGCTTGGCGACCTTGGGCAGATCCAGGTCGCCGTCCATGGCGCTGAAGTCGAAGCCGTCGTCGTCATCGTCGTCACTGTCGTCACCACCGACCTGGCCTTCGTCATCGTGATCCTCATCGTCGTCGTCGTCCCCGAATGCACCGCCGTCCATGTCTTCGTCATCCTCATCATCCTCATCATCATCGTCACCGCCGAACTCATTGTCCTCGTCGTCATCCTCGCCGTCCAGGGCACCGCCGTCCTCCTCCTCGGCGTCGTCCTCTGGGCCGCTCCAGTCGTCCAGCTCCGGGTCCTCTTCGTCCATGTCGCCGTCCACCATGATGCTCTCGGCCAACTGCTGCGTGAACGCCTCGAGCTCTTCATCCTCATCATCAATGTCTTCCTGGTCCGAGAATACGTCGCCCATGCGCTCGTCCTTCTTCTTGGACTTCTTGGCCCTCTTGTTCGGGTTGTGCGCGTCACGCTCCGCTCGCTCCTTGAAGAACTTGTAGAAGAACTGGTCGGAAACGTCCACGTTCTCCTGAGCCTCTTCCAGCAAAGCCTCCGAGTTGATTGGCGCAAACGTCCAGCTCTTCTGGCTGCCGTCCGTCTCGCTCTGGATCTGCTGCTTGTGGCGAGGCTTCTTGTTCATAAACTTCTCAAAGAACGCGTGCAGCGTGAAGTCCACAAGTGGATCGCCAGCGTACTGGATGCCCGTCGTCGGCTGCTCGATCAACTGACGTGCGAACATTTGCACGGACGGGTGGTAGTGCACCAGCAAGTGGTGGATCTCCCACGCGCACGAGGTCTCAGCGCTCGCGTACAGCGGGTTACGCTTGTGCCAGTCGTACGCCGAGCCTTCCTCCTCGTCGGCGGCGTCGGCCTTTGGCTTGGCCTCTTCGCTGTCGTCGAAGTTCTTGGCCGCGCGTGGCTTCTCCGGCTCAGCAGCCGACGTGCCGAACATCTCGGCCAGCACCTTGGCCGTTCGCTCCGCATCAGTGAGTCCATCCGTGGCCGTGTTCTCGTTGGCGTCCTCGTCCTCACTGTCCTTCTCACCGTCCTTGTCCTCTTCATCTTCGTCTTCTTCCTCTTCTTCGTCAGGGTTGAACACGTTTGGCTCGCCGTCTTCTTTGTCCGTGAAGTGCTCGTCGTCCTTGCTGCCGCTGCCAGACTCTGGCTGGTCGAACAGCGTACGCAGCTGCGGCTTGATCTTGATGACTTCCGACAACAGGAACAGCACGGCGCACGTGAACGCCGGCGTCATGACGCTCGTGAGCTGCAGCAGGCGCTTGATGAACGCGCTGGTACGCGCCGGCGACACGTCGGCCTTGAGCGCCTTGAACACCAAGTTCAAGAACAGCGTGTGCTTGGAGGTCTCACGCAGCTTGGTGTCGAAGAGCTTCTCGTACAGTGCCGTGTAGAAGCGGTCCGAGACCGAGTTGGTCGAGTGCATGACCTGGAACAGCAGCATCATGGCGTGCACGCTCGTGGGGAAGTGCTTGGCCATGCGCACGACCTTGAACAGCGTGTCGATCTCCTCCTGCAGGTCGGCCGACGTCGCGGTCTTGGCGTACGGGAACGCACGGTTCACGCCCGTGAGCAGTGCGCTGAGCAGCTTGCGGTCCATCGAGCCGCCTTCCTCGCCGATGCTGCCCGCGCCCTTGCCGGCCTTGGCCTTCTTTGTGGCCTTGTGCTGGGCCTTGAGCTTGCGCTTCTTCTCAGCCTCCTCCGCCCCGTGGACTTCCTTGGAGAAGAGCGCGAAGAACACCTTGATCAAGTGAGCCGCCAGTACGGCGTCGTCCTCGTCGTCCTTGCGCAGCATCATTTGGTTCAGGAACAGCACGGCGTTGTACTTGGTACGGTCCGAGACCTGCGCACGCGTGAGCAGACGCTCGACTTCGTCGACGACCACGCGCTTCATGAGCGGGTGGTCCTTGAGCAGATCCTGGAGCGTCTTGTGGATGTACGCGGCGATCTTGCGGTCCGGGTCACCGATCTTGTTGACCAGCATGCCCAGCAGCACGGCCTCCTGCTCTGGCTTGGCCGACAGCAGCGCGTTCGCGGCGCGGATACACGCGCGCTTGTGGTTGTCCACGGCGTCCGCCATGCCGCTCGAGAGCACGCCCACGAGCTGCGCGAACGCCGTCTTGAGGCAGTGCTCGTAGAACCACACGACCAAGTGCGCGTCGGTCACGTCGGCGTGGTCCAGTGGGTACTGGTGGAAGAACAGCAGCTTGCGGTCGTCCGGAAGCAAGTTGTTCACGAACAGATCCTTGAGCGACTCGACGGCCATCATGCTCTCGCGACGCGCCTTCTTGCTGGCCATGGTAATCAACTGGCCCAGACGGTTGAGCGTGTGGAACGGAGAGCTCTGGATCGTAAGCGTCAGCGCGGCCACGCGATCGGCAAGCGTACCCTTGCTCATCATGGTGGCCAAGTACTTGTCGTCGCTCGACAGCTTGCCGCTCTTGCGGGTCTCGAACCGCGCGATCTCCTGCTCCATGAGCTGCTGCGCGTGGCGCTTCTTGCCCTGCACCTCGAACTCGCTCAGCGCGTGCGGCTTGCGCTCCTCCACGGGCTTTGGCGGCAGATGCGCCTCCTTCTGAAGCTGCTTCTTGCTCTTCTTCACGGGCGCCTCCACGATCTCCTTCAAAGGCTTCAGCGACTGATACCACGAAAGGCCCTTCTCGCTCATGCGCGTCACCAGTGCCGCCACCTCAGCCGACGCAGCGACCGCCTTGGCGCTGTCATCGTTCGTCTTGGAGGCGTTCGCCTTGTCGTACTTTGGCTTGCCGTTCGTCGGCTTGCCAGCGCCGTTCTTGGCAGGAGTCGCGGCGTTCGACTGTGTGGCGTCTTTGACCTTGTGTTGCGCGTGCTTCGCAGGCGCATTCTTGTTCGGCTTGGCGCCAGCGGCACCCGCCTTGGTCACCTGCGGCTTCGCCATTTTCGAGATTGTAGCTCTTCGCAGCCAGAGTGGACGCCAATCAATTCCGGTCGCCGTCCTTTCACCAACAACAGCTCCAATAGTCAAAACCAGGTGAGTCTTTTCCAAAACAAGGTATATTTAAAAAACCCAAATTTCCATAAAACCAAAATCAAATACATTTCCACTTCTATTTCTTCTTGGCCGGCTTCCGCTTGGATTTGGCAGGTGCCTTGTCATCGCCAGCTTCTTCATCCTGGAGCTCCGTCGCCTTCACACGCTGCTCGTCTAGTGGGAGAGCGTGTAGCAGACGCACGCGGCCTTTCTTGAGCAGCTCGTGCGGCTCCAAACTGCACGCGTACGCGACCAACTTGATGCCATTTGCCTCGGCCTGAGCACACAGCGTCGCAAACTTCTTGTCGTGGACCAGCGACGGCATAAACGACGCGCAGTCGTCCCGCTGCACGAGGAAAACGATGGCGCCGCTGAGCGAGAACGCCTTGGTCTTCTCGGCCTCAATAGCCTTCTTGCGAGTCTCGATCAACTCCATGAGCTCCGTCGCGTGCTTGGCCGCACGGTCCGAGACCGTGTCTGGGAACACAGCACAGCGGCGCGACGTCTCCTCGTCATCACCAACCGTAGAAGTCGCCAGCGTGACGCTCTTGACCTCGACGTACTTCTGGTGGATGACGTCGCCTTCAGTGTCGTGGGTCGACAGCACGAAGTCCACGCGACTGTTTTTGGCGAAGCGCACTTCACGCTGCAACGAGTCCAACTTGCCTAGTTCTGCAGTGAACCACCCAGACAACAGCGCCTTCTCCACCATGTAGTTGGCGCTGGTCGAGTGGACGCCCACCCACACATGACGCTCGCCGTTCTGTAGAATTGATACGAAAACGTATGAGCACTTACACACTCATTGTGTCAATACGAGTTTTGCAAGGGGTACGTACGTGGATGCGCACCATCTCGAGCGTGTAGGCGTACTTCCGCTTCGGGTCGTCGCTCTTGGAGAGCTGCACGCGCGTGAGCGGCTCGTCCAGCAGCCCGACCATGGGCCCTGTGTTGGGGCAGTAGATCGTGATGGCCTGCGTCTCGTCCACTTCGTCCTCTTTATTGTCCGGATCCACGAGCACGACGTCCGCCAGGAAGCGCTTGTAGCGTCGGATGAGACGCGCAGGCACGAGTGTTGGATACCGATAGAGCACCATTTCACCTGACGCATCGTCGCCCAAGGGCAGCAGCGTGGGCTTGAGCACGGCCTTCGAGCTTGCGCTGCTGCGTGGCTTCTTGGTTTTCACCGGCTCTGGTGACGACTGTTCGGAGACATGGAGCTCACGCGTGGAGAGATCAATAGATGATGATGATGCGGTCACAGAAAGCGCTGTGATGGCAGTGCGCTTGACGCTCGTGCGCTGCTGCGAGCGGAGCTGCATCCCCATATTCCGGAGCAGCAAGCGGGCGGGTGAACTGCTGACCCACATGTGTTTTCGCGATGGCAGGTTCTCACAGAATCTGCGACGTGTGTCAAAGCTGCCAAATATCAACCAATGGTTTGAACTTGAGAAGTAATATCAGCCAATAAAAACGAAGAAAGCTGTCGGCCAACCAATCTTCTTCGCGCCAATGAGCTCTTCGTGGCGACAGCGAGGAGCATCCTCCCGGCGCCGCCTTCCCCATTTTCATTCCGCATATTGCGCGCTCACAGGAAAGTGCGAAGCATTGAACACCAATAGCAGAGGTTGCCATTACACTGGGGAAACGATGATATACCATTTATTTGGTCTCGTTCGTATGATTCCAATCGCAAGATCGACTTGCGAATATGATTCGAATTCGGAAAACTGAGTCTCCCCCTCACATCCAAACATGCATGAACGGTAGCGTAGAGCAGCGTTAGTATCATTACGCGACTGCGTAGGAAAAAAGTGTAGGCGTGGTTTCTCATGATCGATTAGCGCAAATGCAAAGAGAGTGCGCTTCACATTCGAAGGTATCGTTGGGAAGCTGCAGCAAAACAATTAAAGCTAGGATTGGTACCGAAGCCTGCCAACGTGGAAGAGTAGAGCGGCGGAAGCAAGCATGAGAATGAGGACGCCAGGAAGACGGATGGAAAGCCCGCCGATCAGACCGTGGAAGAGGTCGTCGGGCACAACAAGGGCGATGTCCAAGACGAAAACGAAGACGACGATGCTCAAGAAGAGCTCTGGACACGCACGCACACCCCCAAGGAACGACTTCCAGGACACCGAATACCGAATAGTAGAACACGGGGGATAGTGCAGTACGAGAAGACAAGACCCAAGGGGGATACATGGCAGTTGGGCTGGGTCTGTCATAAATACTACAGCTGTACTTCTACGCTGA
>JAADXE010000227.1:0-37942 GCA_023337545.1 Pythium coloratum
GCGGAGGTTACGGTGGTGGCGGCGGAGGTTACGGCGGCGGTGGCCGTGGCGGTGGCTTCGGCGGCGACTCGGGCCCGTTGGGCGCGAACCTGGACACGAACATCCAGTGGGACCTGGCCAAGCTGCCTGTGTTCGAGAAGAACTTCTACTACGAGCACCCGGACGTGGCCAAGCGCACGGAGCAGGACTACGAGCACTGGACGCGCGAGAACGACATCCAGGTCTTCGGTAAGAACGTGCCCAAGTGCGTGCTGACGTTCGAAGAGGCGTCGTTCCCAGAGTACGTGCTGGAGGAGGTGACGCGTCTGGGCTTCGACAAGCCCACGCCCATCCAGTGCCAGGGCTGGCCCATGGCGCTGTCGGGTCGCGACATGGTCGGCATTTCGGCGACCGGTTCCGGAAAGACGCTGGCGTTCTTGCTGCCGGCGATCGTCCACATCAACGCACAGGTTTGTTGCTCGTGAATTTGCGTCATTGTGCCTTCTATATATCAAGAAACCAGCGAGACATCGTCGACGAGAGAATCGTACGCCTGTCGATGAGGAACGTCCCACAAGGCGCACGTGGCCATTGCCTCCATTGCCTCATGAGGCGAGTGGCCATGCGGCGGACAGGACGTTTGGTGCGACGCGTGGAATCGGACGACGGAGATACCTGAAACGGTCTGCTTGACAGCACGGTCGTGGAGTACCAAGGTGGCGAGTTGCATCGGAGTGGGGGTCGTCGGATGGGAAGCTCTAGCTGCTTTCCATCTCCGCCAATGATCGTCGTGACTGGAGTTCTGTCTGCCCGACGCAGGGAGGTCTTTTTCCATAGAGACTCCTGCGAACGGCAGTGGAATGTGTCGCGCGCGTGTCCACTCTGTGTCTCTTTCTGTGTGTGCAGTGCAGTCGGTGGTGGTCGCAATCGCAACGCCACCTACGCCACAGCTCGCTCGCCGCTCTTGCGTGGATCCGATCCTCCCTCTCTCGTCGTGTCCGTTGATTCTGCTTGGTTTTCGACCTCTCGCTTCGAGACGGTGAGCAAGTGACGGAATGTGCTGACTTTTTTGTGTTTGTGTTGTTTCCTATAGCCTTACCTGCAGCCAGGCGACGGTCCGATCGTGCTGATCATCGCGCCAACGCGTGAACTCGCCGTGCAGATCCAGCAGGAGTGTAACAAGTTCGGCTCGAGCTCCAAGATCAAGAACACGTGCATCTACGGTGGTGTGCCGAAGGGTCCTCAGATCGCCGACCTGCGTCGCGGCGTGGAGATCTGTATCTGTACTCCAGGTCGTATGATCGACATGCTGGGCATGGGCAAGACCAACCTGCGTCGTGTGACGTACCTCGTGCTCGATGAGGCCGATCGCATGCTCGACATGGGTTTCGAGCCGCAGCTCCGCAAGATCGTGAGCCAGATTCGTCCGGACCGTCAGACGCTCATGTGGTCTGCGACGTGGCCGAAGGAGGTCGTGTCGCTGGCGAATGACTTCTTGACCGATTTCATTCAGGTCACGGTCGGCTCGCTCGACCTGACGGCGAACAAGAAGATCAAGCAGGTCATCGAGGTCATGGACGACTACTCCAAGTACAACGCGCTGACGACTCACCTGAAGGAGATCTACGAGGGCGGCCGTATCATCATTTTCTGTGAGACCAAGCGTGGTGCTGATGAGCTGAGCCGCAACCTGCGCGAGACGCGCTACGTGTGCAAGGCCATCCACGGCAACAAGTCCCAGGAGGAGCGTGACTGGACGCTGAAGGAGTTCAAGGAAGGCCGCACGCAGATCCTCGTGGCGACCGACGTCGCCTCGCGTGGTCTCGACATCAAGGACATTCGCTACGTCATCAACTTCGACATGCCGAAGAACATTGAGGACTACATCCACCGTATCGGTCGTACCGCGCGTGCCGGCCAGAAGGGTAACGCCATCTCGTTCTTCACGCAGGAGAACGGCCGCATGGCCAGCCACCTCGTCAAGATTCTGCGCGAGGCCGAGCAGGAAGTCCCACGTGAGCTCGAGGCCCTCGCTGGTCGCTTCGGCGGCGGTGGCGGCGGCAGCAGCGCGTACGGTCGTGGCGGCGGTGGCCGTGGCGGAGGTCGCGGTGGCGGCGGCGGCCGTCGCTGGTAAGCTACCAGCAGAGCATTCGCCCTCCTCGCTCATTATTCCACTCGTACCGTTCCGGTTCGTTGTTGCGTCCTCCAACCAACAGACATGACAGATCATAAATACAATGCATTCATTCACCACATCAGCTAGCCTCTCCTTTCTTCTCCACTGCGATCATGACGTTTCAAACTGCGGCAACCGCTGCTGCACGTCCTGGCAGCACGACGTTCTTGTCGTGTTGCATCCCTGCGTCTTCATCTTCATCTTCGTCTTCATCGTTGTAGCCGACCTCCTCGTCCTCCCACACAGGCGTGGGCGCCTTGTACGCTTCCTCATCCGGCAGCAGCTCGTCGAACTTGCGGAAATCCACCTCCACGCTATCTCGCTGGAGCACCGCGAAGTCGGCGAACTTCATATTCCACGCGAAATCATCCCAAAAGTACATCTTCCGCGCGTACACGTTCTCCGAGAAGGTAGTGTCGAGCCCCGTGAGCAAAACGATGACCGAGACGCGCGATTCGGACAGGTTTTCGATCGACTGGAACTTGAAAAAGGGCGAGGACTCGTCGATGATATGGATCAGCGTCGCCGGCAGCTTGATGCTGGGCCACTCGGCTGTCACGAGCGGCACGTCGTAGAGCTGTCGCAATCCCGTCTTCCGGTTTGTAAGGATCACGCCAATGCGGAAGAAGTTCTCGTGGACGTCGCCGCTGTGGCGAGTGTTCGCAGCACGAAACACCAAGCAGCGATGGCCGAATATGTTGGTGATCACGATACGCGACGAAAAGTGGATGTGCGCACGCGGACGCGCGAACTTGGACCACGCGATGCCCGTGATGATGGTGGTGACGATGATGCCGAGCGAAGCCTCGACCAAGACCCAGAAGTTCATGTACGCCGACGTCGGACTCGGGGCGATGGAACCGTAGCCGATTGTCGCGAGCGTGTGGACGCTCATGAAGAACGTGAGTCCGTAGGCCGCGATGTCAATGTCTTCGTACGCGATGACGCCGCCCATTTCGAACCAATAGAGAACGGCAAACACGGCGTTGATCACGATGAAGGCGAGCACGAAGACGAAAATGATGCGAGGCCACCGCTCGTACAACGCGCTGTTGTACAGCATCATGAAGTCGTACGAGTTGGGGATGTTGATAGGCGAGATGTTGAGAAAGCGTGGCGTGTCCTGGACGTCGATGGAAACAGCGGACTGGTTCGCGGCATGTGATCGAGTGCGAAACAGTTCTCGCTTGCGGTTGATCTCATCTTCGTTCTCGTCGTCGACATCACTTCGCTCTTCGCCAGAAGATCCGCTGTCCACATCCATTTGGACTTCGCCCATGAGCTCGTCTTGCAGTCTCCGCTTCTGCTGTTCTGGCATGAGGAAGTCGCCACACGCAGGCAACTCATCCACCGCTAAGCCAGGCGACGCGGCACCAGCCGAGCCGGAAAGCAGGCGAGTCCGTTGTAACACGTTCGCCATCGACTCATTGTTCTGCTGGCGCTCGCCTTGGATTCGCTGTGTACCCACTGAGGCTTGTAGAAGAGGTTCGAACAACGGTTCCATGCCGAGACTGAATCGTCGTGGCGCTCGTGGTGATGCTATGCCGCTGAGTGCCACCGATTCTTCCATTGATGGTCGATCCAGGCGAAGCTTGGTCTCTGGAAGATCATCGGGAGACAGCTCATCGATCCCATGGAGCCCTCGAGAGTCCCCTTCCAACGACGAGGCACTCTCTTGACTCGTCACACTGCCGTTGGTATCCGTATCGGTCGTCAACAGCGAACGTGACGCTGGTCGCCCACCGTCGCCTCGAGTTGCCCGCATCAATTCCGGCTTCTTCGACTTTCCTGGCTCCCGAATCGACGTGCTGCGCGTCGGAGCCACCGGCGGAGATTGTATGTAGCGCGTATCGTCGATCACCGCTCGCTCGATCGAACTCAGCTTGGCAAAGTCCATGATCACTTCCGAGTTGCGCTCGTCAAAATCCAGCAGCTCCGCAAAGCGGTAGCCCCACTTGAAATCCTCGGCCGTGTACGTGTACCGCTCCGTGACCGTGTCTTGCAGCGTCGAGTCGACGCCCGACATGGAGCACTCGAGGATCATATCCGACCCCGCGAGATCCGCTTCACTCATGCCGTACAACGGACTCTCTTCTGTGATCACGTGGACGGCGGCGATGCCCATGCGGAACGTGATGAAGTTGTTCTGCAGCAGCTTGAGGTTGTACGAGCACAGAATGTCGCTCGTGTCGGCCGACGCGTCATTACGGCGCTCGATCCGCAGCAGATTGAGCTTGAAGTTGGACTCCATGATGACGTCGTGGGTCACGTCTTTCGACTGCGTGGCGTTGGCGACGCGCACGACCAGCGCCAAGTACCGCTTGCCGTACGGCTGCACGACACACACTTTACTGAACGCGACCTTGGCCTTGGGCTTGGCAAACTTGGCGAACACGAGACCCGTGATGGCCGACGTCACGAGCATGGACGCGAACGACTCGACCACCATGACCATGTTGCTGCACGTGGTCTTGGGGTACACGATGCCGAAGCCGATGGTGCTGAAGGTCTGGTAGCTCAAGTTGATGCTCTTCTGGAGCGAGTCCGGGTCGCCGCACGCGTAGAACACCAGCATCGCAAACGCCACGATGTTGAACAGGAACACGGACAGCAGCACGGTCATGAGCATGGCCCAGCGCATGTTGAGCAGCACGTACAGGAAGTCCTTGTAGCGGCGCCGAGGGTTCGCGAGGGTGTGCAGCGACGTGCTGAACAGCGAGTTGGACGGCAGCCGCACAAAGTGCTCCCAGAACGACAGCTCTTCCATGCGCGAGCCCGAGTGGAAGATGGCGGAGCTGGAGGCGACGCTAGCGGCACCCGCCACGGCGCTCGTAGAGGGCGGCGGAGGCGTGCGCGGCCTCACCTGGACGCCGTGCCAGATGTGGACCCACTCCCGAAGCGCGGCGGGCACGCGCTGCGACGGCATGCCGCTGCCTGCGCCGCGCTGGATGCGCTTCTTGCTGGCGGGCATATCAACGGTGGCGCTTTTGTTGGTGTTGGCGTTGGCGATCGAGTTGCTTTTGTTGGTGTTGGAAGTTGTCGGATTTGTTGGAGCTGCTCGACTTGTAGGCGTTGGTGCTAACACAGACTGGCCGAGTTGTTCTCAGGTTGGAGAGGCAGTATGTTCTTCAGCGCCAATGGGTACAGTAGGTTGGTCAGATAGATCCCAGTCACCGCGGGAAGGAATCTGCAGGTTGCGTTGGTTGCTCCAGTTAGACTGGCCAGCTACGAAACGTTGCCGCCAAAGCTGCTCTGTTTTCCTTCTTTGGTGGGTTTCGTCTCGTGTGCAACCTGGGGTCAATAAAAATCCAGTGATGAACCGAGTTTTCGTATTTTATCCAATCATTCGGAGTTAATTCCGAATTTATTTTTTCAGAACAGGAGATGGTCGAACAAAGGTTCGTGTGGGTGAACTGACTTCAGCAGGGCCGGCCGAAGTTGGGCGCCGAAGAGCTCTGTACTGTACAGACTGTACTGTATCATCATCCCCCACCTGGAAACCAAAGCGACTTGGTGCGTGAGGCAAGCTGAGGATGGATGTGAGGATTTTCTCTGCGGTGGAGTGAGCTTGGACATCACGGCTCGACATTTATCGGAGACAGGGCATTGTTGAAGTGCAAATCGAACAGACGCTTAAACTTCGATCGTGCCGTGGGGCTACGGGGCAGTGCGGGAGCCTGCGGTCGCACTGTAGCACCAAGCGCAGTTGTACTGCACTGCGCGATCCTTCTGGAGCTCAGCGTCTCGGTCGCTTCCAAAATCGCTGTTGGTTCCAAATCGAAAGATGAGCGGCCTATTGTGGCGAGCCGATTCTTCGAGAACGAAGAAAATACTGAGAGAGCTTCCTTTCGCTCAAGGGCATTGTCAGGAGTGCTTGGCAGTGTCCAGTCCTGTGCACGAACTGTGAATCCCAGTCTGCAGTACGTGGTGATTTCACATGGCTACAGTCTTTCACTTAGCACATGTGTTTTGGTAAATATCTTGATGATTTGGCCTATTTTCTGTATTATCGTGAATGAGCTGCTAGATGCGGGCGAGTTCCGCTCAAACGCTGGGAAGCACAAAAGCGGAAGATGGCTGCGGTCCGCGGCGTTCTAATCGATCTCAGTGGTGAGTGCCCAGCACAGCACTTGGCGTAAGGAGCATGGAGAGTTAGCCATGAGCTAAAACGCAGCATTAGTGGGTGGGTATAACACTGCTTTCTGCTGAGAAGGGACGCTTCACGTCGAAGATATCGTCATCCCAGGGTGCGTGGCGGCGCTTGAGCGGTTACTGCAGAATGGCGCCATTGGCGTGCGCTTCGGTACGTTCCTTTGCTGTTCCAGCTTCCATGAAAGCCGACAGATTTTTCAGGAGGCTCTTTGGATCGGGGGATGCGCGCCGTTCTGAGTGGGAACAATGATCGGTTGATGATGACGAAAATGGCAATCCAGTGACGAATACGACGAAGAAATCGCGCCAAGATCTGGTACGTGTGCGATCTTTGGCCTGTCTTGTATCATGCTGTTCTGGTGCATGAGTGAGCACGTTATTAGCCTGTTTACTGATAACGACGGATGTGTTGTCCCGCGGCGGACAGATCCGAGAGCTCCACACCATCGGACTCACCAGCATCAAACCGGAGAACGTGCTCACGTCTGGGGGTATCGCGCGGGCTTTGCTGGAGAAGCGTGGACTTCGGCCATTGCTGCTCGTTGATCCGTCTCTGAAAAGTGAGTTTGTTGGGCTGGAACGAGCCGACCCAAACGCGGTCGTCGTTGGTTTAGCCCCGCAGCACTTCCACTACGACAAAGTATGCCCCCTCTCTCTCAAGTGCCGCATAAACTCACCCACTCACCCTTCACGTTGATGCGGCTTTGGTTATCATAGCTCAATGAAGCCTTCCGCGTATTGCTGAATGGAGGCTCGTTGATCGCTCTTCACGAGGCGCGGTACTTTGCTGTCAAAGACGGTCTCAACATTGGACCTGGCGCATTCGTGAAAGCGCTGGAATATGCTGCAAACACACAGGCTACGGTCATCGGGTACACATCAAACTTGACTCGCCTACCGGTTTTGTGCGTTGACTCATACGACTCTTCTGGTCTTGACATCCTAGCAAGCCATCACCAAGCTTCTTTCATCAAGCCCTTGAAGCACTGTACGTACGGTACCAATTCCGTCCTCCAACGAGCAGGAGTCGAGTAACACGATTTGCGCAGGGGAGTGGAAGTGTACGAAGCCGTGATGGTGGGAGACGACGTTCGCCAGGATGTCGGTGGTGCTCTTGCCATCGGGATGCGAGGCGTCCTCGTGCAGACTGGGAAATACCGTCCTGGAGATGAAGCCACAGCTGGTAAGAACGACGTCGCACGCCGAGGACGATCTCCCCGATACCACATCGGATGTTGAGACATTGCCCATTGGAAGCTGACGTGTTGCTTGGGGGTATCAACTGTACTTGGACTAGGCATCACGCCCTCGTTTGTGGCGACCGACTTTGCAGACGCTGTGGATTGGATCCTCCGTCTCAATGGGACAAGTTGAGGACGGTGGAGGACGGTTATTGGTGAGACATACGGTAATCAAGTCAAGAGATCTTTGCATCCACAAAAATGCACTTGGTGGTTAATATCGACGGCTGTCGGGTGGTGGGACATATTGACCAGAGCGTCCACTGCATGTGAACACTACGGTCTCTGCTTTCTGCACGAACATGATCGATTCCTGACGGCGCCGTGCGTGAGTAATAAAACAGGTAGCGACGGCTATGCATTCGAAGACAATAGGAGGAGGTCAATGCGGCCACCCACACACTGGTGGACGTGCGTGCACTGTTCATGCACTAGCCGGAGAGTGGATCCGCTCGCCTATGGGTAATGAAGTGGATGGAAAGATCTCGAAGGAGAGACGGTGGGTCCCATCGTCCGTGCAAGCTCACCTTTTGGTTTCCCGCGAGACCATTCCGCATCGTATTTCGCAAGTTCGTAAGAAGATGCAGAATTGATTTTTCGATCATTTTGTGTGATGACTCCACGCGGTCTGCGAAGTGTATTGATTGTTGCAGGTACATTCGAAAAAAAGACAAAGATTCGTAAAATATCCTCTGTCTGGCTACATCTCGTGATGTGGAATGGCGACGAGGTGTGTCTGCAAGCAAGGAGGTGGCTTCGGTGTGAAAGTAAAGCTGCACTGATGTACAGTACGCTCTAGCTTACTTTGCACGATGAGAGCGGAAGCTCTGTGAGCTCTAACAAAGAGAAAGGAAGAAAGATCGCTTCATCAGCGTTCGTTCGGTATCATCCGCGACTCCAAACTCGACAAAGATGGAGGCGCTGGAAGAAAGTCTGCACTCTATGGAAGGTCCGAATAAAAGGAGGGTTCAGTGAACGCGCTTCGAAACTCGATTCGTTGAGGACTCATGCGCTCATCGACAGGCGCGGGCACTTTGACATAGTCCGCTTGCTGCAGCTAGCAAATACTACGTAGTACTTAGATGAGACCAGTCTCGTGTGTGAACGCCAAAGTTCCAGCCAGTCCTTTTGTAATTCACAACAACGGCTGCGTGTATTCCATCATTGTCCCGTCAGTGCCTGGTGCCAGCTTCGCATCGGCAGTACCGTAGCGTACTGTAATGCGACATCAGCTACTGTTCCATAGGTTGCTGATACCGATCCGGAAAACATCACCGTGTGACGATGCACGCCAACGTGGCGCTTGTTGCGTGGAGGCTGCGATGCAACAAGGAAGATTGGCCTACTCTCTTTGTAAATTCCAGTGGAGACTGCCGGCAGGATTGTCGAAGCAGCGAGGCGAGGATATACAGCATGCAGCTCGTGACGGGCAGCATTCTCGCCTTCCAAGTAACGGCGCCTGGGAATTGACGAGATCTCGAACTGGACATGGTCGTAAAAAGTGTGCCGCAGAATGAAATAGTTTATTCTATGGAATCTGCGGGTTCTGGAGAACTGGGATTTCTGCCTTGACAAACCCTTCACGATAACCTCAAATCCCTAGCCCTACTGGAGTTTGTTGCCGTGGATTTTTTGCAGCAAAAATCGCTAAAACGAAAGCTTACCGCAAGTTTGTCTCCGCGTCTGTGTGAAACACGGCGGCGGCCGCTGGAGCCTTGCAAGTTGCAGCCTTTGGGCAAGGCAAGAAAAAGGCCGTGGAGAGAAACGTCAACTCTTGTTGGAAAAGAAAGGGAAGGAGGCAAACAACACTCTCGAGGTCGGTCTCCCACCCAAAAGCAGCGGCAACGCGAGGAGCACGTTGATACCGTACGCCTGCCTCCAACCCCTGCCTCCACCTCGTGCCTTGGCCGTGCCCGCCGCATTTGTTGTGTACCTGCCTACCCATCAGCGGGTCAACAAACCAAACCAACAAACCAACAGATCGCGGGGAGGAGCGGGTGCGTGAACATCTCCATCAGAACCACACGCCATCACCAACAAAGCCAACGATCCGAGAGGCAGCTGGCGCGCCCTTACGACAGGAACTTGATCACACAACTCCGCAGATTTAGACTCGAGCGCGAGCACAAGCACTTTTGTTTGTTGGCGTTTGGCGTGTCCGTCGTCGAGTCGGTTTACGATCGTGTTGGTGGTGTGCTGTCTTTGCTCAAAGATCCAACAAATACCAACAGAACAGCAAGCCCAAGAAGCGCTGACAACTCGAACCGCCTTCCCAGACGAGGAAGCCTCCGTATTCAAACCGGCATCAATAAGATCCACGGGTCGTCTACGACTGCATTACGCCACCGCTCTCTGACGAAGACATCGGAGGTTCAAGAAAGAGAGAGAGAGAGAGAGAGAGAGGTCGCTGTGAAGGACCGTCGGCGTCAGGATTGTGAGCGAGACAGCGGCTGCGAGAGGCACGTTCACGCGGAAACGGCGGCAGTTTTCCTCGTGCGGGGAAGCGGACGCGACAGCCCACGACGCGAAGCGCGTCGAAAGATCCACAGCGCAAGATCCAGTGCGGAAGATGTCGGTTTTAACAGGACGCGAAGACGCGCTGGAGCTGGGCGACAGCACGAGCGAGAACGATCTGTTCAACTCGAACGCGCCGCGTCAGCAAACCACGAGCGCGAGTGGCAGCGGTATTAGCAGTAGTAGCAGCAGTTCGCTGGGACTGGGAGGCGCCATGGAGCTGCTGAACGAAGAGCTGCAGCAGGAGATCGCGCCGCGGAAGCTGCTGCGCCAGTTCAGCCTCAACATCATGCCGAGCACGACGTCCAGCGGCAGCGGCAGCAGCGTGGGCGACGTGAGCAACGTGCGGCGGCTCAGCACGCGCGGCAGCGCGTCGCCTCATGATCTCGACGGCGTGCTGGGGCGTCTGGAACGCCACCAATGGCGGTGGCGACACCGCGGCGCCAGCGAATCGCTTGCGGAAATGGAAAGCTTCACGGAAGAGTCTGGATCCGGCCACGCGACGCCCAAGTCGAATGCGGGCGGCGACCAAGGCGAAGCGTCTGGTTCCGGACAGGCGCCCGCGATGCTGTCAGTGGGAAACGACTCGTTTGAAGCCAAGTTCGGCGACGGATTCCTGGGTCTGGAGTTTGCGATCAACGATCTGCGGCGACAAGTCATGGTCAAGAGCGCGCAGGCCGGCTCGTGGTCACTCAATATCCTGCAGATCCCGCCGGGCGCGTCGATCACGAGAGGACTGATCGTCGACGGCATCAACGGACGCGAAGTCGCGAATCTGCAGCCCGAAGAAGTGCTGGATATGTTACAGTACACGACTCGTCCACTCACAGTCAAGTTCAAACGTTGCGAGGAGTCCATGGTCGTGTGCAAGCTGTGCGAGTGCAAGATCGACGCCTGGAGTCTGGACGAACACACCAACTATTGCGTCATGTCGCGCCGTTTTGAGCTCGAGGCCGACCAGATCAACAACGCGCTGACTCGCCTGTCGACGTCGATCACGGCCAATCTTCAGTCCGAAGCCATGCGCACGTACTTCCATCCGGAGGCTCTGCACTTCTACAATGCCCTACGCGTCATCGCCATCCAGGCGTCGTCGTGTGATGCGTCCCAAGTCGAGTCATTTGGCCTTTGTTCTCGACTCATCAAGATCCTGGATCGCATTCGCCACCAAGAGCCGCTCGAGTCGGCAAACTTTGCGATCGAACGCGGACTGAAGTACTGCCACCGTATCCGGAATCTCGTCCACGCCAAGATGAGCAAAATGCGGCAAACCCAGAAAGTGCTGCTGCAACAAGGGCCTAATGACGGACGAGCGCCGTTCCAGCGGACCAAGTCACTGGAAGAAGTAGAGAACGGCACGAGCTCCCGAGGGATGGGGACGCTGCTATCTGGATCTCGTCGTCCGAGTACGTGTCGTGTATCGATCGGAGACTTCCAAATCGTGAAGCCGATCTCCAAAGGAGCATTCGGCAAAGTCTACCTCGCTCTGAAGAAGACAACAGGTGACCAGTACGCGATCAAAGTGCTGGCGAAGGAGCACGTGCTGCGGAAAAAGCAGGTGAGTGGTCGGGTATGCATCGCCACTGATGCCTATCTAATGTGTTTTGTGCTTTTGATGCCCCGCAGATCCAACACATAGAAACCGAGCGAGACATTTTGGTGAACGTCGAGAGTCCGTTCGTCGTGAAGCTCTTCTGGACATTCCAAACGAAGTACGTCATGCTGTTTTGTTGGATCTTGTGGCTTCGTACTCATTCTGCCGATGCCCATGTAGGCGGAATCTGTTCCTCGTGATGGAGTATTTACCGGGTGGAGATTTCATGTCCCTTCTCGAGTGTATCGTCCAGCTCGAAGAACAGGTTCGCACCGAAAGTACAACTGTATGCAGAAACGGCCTCCAACACCCACACGTGTTTTGTTTTCTGTCTGAGTAGGTGGCTCGAGTTTACATCGCCGAGATCGCCCTCGCTTTGAACCATCTCCATTTGAAGGGATGCGTCCACCGGTGCGTGAGCTATGCGTCAAATCACTTATTTTGGTTGGTGGAGACGTAACAATGACATTTGATCCTGTGGCGTGCAGTGATTTGAAGCCGGATAATATCCTCATCTCTTCCAGTGGCCACATCAAGGTACGAATTCCTTCTACAAACGTATCCTGGACGCTTCCAGGAAGTTTGCCGTCTTGGGTCGAATCATTTTGACGTCTGACTGTCTCTTTTGCTGTGGCATCAGCTCACGGATTTCGGACTCTCCGAGGAAGGAGTGAGTATGAGCGACTCAGAGACAGAGGCTCCGGACAGCGACGGGGTGATCGGCGACCAAGAGCGAGACGATGCAGGAGGTTCCAATGGCCATGTCAACACCTTTTCTGAACGGATACACTCTCCAGAGCTCGACTTCGATGACTTGGAAGACTTGAACGCGACTCGTCCAAAGCGAACGACAAAGAAGAAGCGAGCGTACTCACACACATACGGCCGATGTGGTACACCCGACTACTTGAGTCCAGAAATCATTCGAGGTGAGCCGCACGGAACTCCTGTGGACTACTGGGCACTCGGTGTGATCCTGTACGAGATGCTCGTGGGCTTCCCTCCGTTCAATGACGAAACTGTCGAGGCGATTTTCGGCAACATCCTCGATCGACAGATTTTGTGGCCCGACGGCGAGAAATGCCTCTCGAATGACGCGATGGACTTTATAAATCTGCTGCTGGAAGACGATCCATCCAAGCGACTGGGCTGGGAAGGTCTGCAAAAGCACCCATTCTTCAACGGCATCGACTGGAACACGCTGTTGGAGTCGACTCCGCCGTTCGTGCCGACGCTAGAAGGTCCGAATGACACGAGCTACTTCAACAACCGCAACCTGACCGACATCTTCATCGACGACGAAGAGTTCGAGTTCGATGCGCAGTCAGAGCAGACCGAATCCGTTGCCGGAGATGACGCCGCGACGAACGCCAACGCCGAACAGTCTGATGAAGTTCTGATGAACTCACTCAGCGAATTCGCCAGCTCACGCCCCCCGCCGATCACTGCCCCAACCATGTCGCCGGACGGCAAGTCAATCGCGAACAACAGCTTCAAGACCGACCAAGACCCGAGCTTCGCCCCGAACGAGCACAGCTTCACAGACAGTATGCTGTCGTCGCAGCACGGCGAGAACAATCTCCGGTTCCCCAGTGGCATGTACAACGGCCCACGCGACGAGGCCGAGGTCACGGAGGCGTTCCGGTCGTTCAGCTTCACGAACATGAACGCGCTGGCTGCCGCGTCACGCAACGAAGCCGAGCTGATCGCTGGCTCACGACTGAGCGAGGTCGAGAACTCGTCTGCGCTGTCCATTCTCATCTAGAGAACCATCGTCCATCCGAGCCACCAGAAAGAGCGGCGTCGGGATGGAAAGCGAACCGTGTGCGAGTTTGAACGGCGTGCGCGACCGAGAGGGATGTGTATTATTTTTTGGCTTTACAAATGGGACTTTCACCTTGAATATTATTTTTCCTTCCCCCTCACATCGGAATACAGTAGTGCAGACGGAATCGAGTTATATTAACACTCGCTGTGGGTTCGCTCACAAGAAGAAGTCGTCTTCTTCGTCGTCGTCGCCCTCGCCTTCGCCGGCCTTGGCCTCGCCTCCGGACGCGTTCTCCATCTCTTCGTCCTCGTCGGCCACCACGCGTGTCTTCGGCTTGCTGCTCTTCTTGGTCTCTCCATCAGCGTTCTTGTCCTTGCGCAGCTTCTTCTTCTTCTTCTTCTCTTCCTCCTTCGTGGGCTTCTTCACCAGCAGCGAGGCAGCCGTGGTCGACGACGACGCGCCGTTGCCCTCGGCGTAGCAGAACTTGTGGAACGCGTCCAGTGGCTGCTCCTCCTCGAAGCGCGCGACCGCAGACACACGCAGCTCCTCTTGCCGCTTGAGCGCCTCCTTCGAGTGTGGCTTGGCCGGGAACAGCGACAGGAACTGCTCGGTCTTTGGGTAGTAGTACACGTAGATGAGGTCGTGTCGCACCTGCTCGTACTCCTTCTCGGCCGCTTGCTTCTCCTTCTTGTCCGTGGCAGCGTCCACCTGCGCCTGCGCCTTCTTGAGCTTGCGCATGAGCTTCACACGCTCGAAGAATCGCGGCTTCTTGTACTTCTCGGCGTTCTTCTTCTCTTCTTCCGCACGTTCCTTTCCATCGCGCTGAGATAAAAAAAAGAAACATAAATCAATCAGTGATCTAGCTATTGATTGATCGACACTTCCAGTGATTGATGAACTCACCTCTTGCTTGAGCTGATTGAGCTCCTCTGTCTTGGCAGCGCGTGTCCGGTCGTCGACGTTCTGTAACAACATGGCAACATCAAGCGTGAATAAATATACTGAAGAGAGCATGAAGGCAAGCGCAACGTACACCGCCGCGGTTCAGGAATCGCTCGAGCGCGCGGATGCGGTTCTTGAGCGACGGGACTTTCTTGGTCTGCTTGAACGGCTTCTTGGCCGTCGCCTTCTTGAAGCGGAGACGCGTACCTACGTTAGAAAGCACGCTCTATCCAGTCAGCCACGCATCTTCATCGCAAGGACGCTAGTTCGCGCCATATACAGTGCGGGAGCACGCACCAGCGGTTGGCGCCATGGTGATTGATGGCGTTGGTGTTGTTGCTTTTCAAAGTTGCCTTCGCTGGATTGGCTGGTAGGCTGTGTGGTTCATTTAGGTGGACCACACTACTTTGAGGTGATGGGGCCTCTATTGAGCCAACTCACACCATCGCAATTTGGGAGACTTCTCTCAACTTGCGTCGAAGTGACACGGCACACACGCGAGTCGCTATCTTTAGAGCCTCTGTAAAATAATAATATCGAATCCTGACGTATGCGATTTTATGTGGATGTGAATAGGTACGATGAACCAGAAAAATAATCGAAAATCAAAGTTGATGAAAACCAAAAAAAACAAGGCATAAAATGTGATGGGGTACGTTTCACAGAGTCCATAGAAACTTTCCGTAACTTATCGAGGCGGAAACGACGTTGAAAGGAAAAACGAAAAACGAAGAGCCAAAGGAAAATCCTTTGTAACTGCAGCGGCGGCGGGCGTGCGCTTTGGGTCTAAAGTCGAAGTCAAAAGTCGTTGGCCGGTCTTGGTCGGCGCTTCGCTGGCAACCTTCCTGCCCGTTCTGCCTATCTATCTACGGCTTGTTTTCCATCGACCTGCGACCTGCCCAAGCGTCCAAAGAGCAACGGGAGCAGTCGGTTGATAGACCCAATCCGATCATTAGACGCGGGGGGAGACACAGGACACGACAAGGCGCCACCTCGATCTAAAGTCTAAGCGATCGATCCAACACAATGACGGACGCCGAAGGAGTGCAGCAGGAGCTGCAGGACTACTTGCAGAAGAAGGGCATCAACACGCTCTTTATCAACCTCGTGGAGTCGCTGTTGCTGTCCAAGCCGGAGAACCCGATCAGTCATATCATCCAGTACCTGCAGTCTAACTACCCAGACCAGGCTCTGCCGAAGAAGAAATCTTTCTCACAGCCAAACGGCGGACCAGCAACAAAAGAAGCAGATCCCGCGTCATCAAACCACCACCCGCACACAAGTGAGTCCATTTGAGATGTGCGTTGCGCGTACGCGTTGATACTGCCACTCTAACCATCAAAATCTGTGTGCGCGTGATAGACCACCACTCGGACGAGTCGGAAAGCGAAGACGAAGATGACGATGCAGTGGGAGAGATCCGCGAGAAGCCAGAGCCTCCAAAGCCCATCGTCAAAGGCCGAAGAACCTCCGTGTCCGCCGAGACGATTGATCCTTCCAGGTATGGAAACTAAACACCTTCTTGTTGGAAATACCTCATGGTGGTCTAACCATGTCTGGTCTAACCATCCGTCCACATTTTAGCGCCAAGACCTTTGAGCGCGTGGTCCACCCCAAGTCGGACGAAGAGCGCAACCGCATCACCCGCATGGTCGCAGAAAACATCCTGTTTAAGTCTCTGGACGAGAAGCAGCACCAGATCGTGTTAGACGCCATGTTCCCGATGGAGTTCGAGCCTGGCATGACGATCATCAAGCAGGGCGACGACGGCGACAACTTCTACATCCTCGAGAGCGGCGTCTGTGAAGTGTACAAGGACGAGATGCTCGTGCAAACGGTTAGTCCATCATCTGTGGCGTCCGACTTTTAGACCCCCTTCCTACATTGAACTGACCTCGTCGTGGTTATTCCTACTGTAGTGCACGACGTCCATGTCGTTCGGCGAGCTCGCGCTCATGTACAACGCGCCGCGTGCCGCGACCGTCAAGGCCGTGGAGAAGTCCAAAGCCTGGGCGCTGGACCGCCAGACCTTCAAGTACATCATCATGGAGACGACGCTGAAGAAGCGCGAGGCTCACAAGGGTTTCATCGAACGCGTGCCGCTGCTCGAGTCGCTCAGCGAGTACGAGCGGCTGACGGTCGCGGACGCGCTGAAATCCGAGGTCTTTTCCGATGGCGAGATCATCATCACACAGGGCGACGAAGGCAACATGTTCTACATCATCGAAGAGGGCTGCGCGACCTGCACGAAGCAGCTGAACCCTGGCGAGCCACCGGTGATCATGGGCGATCTGTCGGTCGGCTCGTACTTTGGCGAGATCGCTCTGTTGACAACGCGACCACGCCAAGCGACCGTCATGGCCAAGGGCAAGGTCAAGTGTCTGACGCTGGACCGCAAGACTTTCAAGCGCGTCATGGGCCCATTAGAAGATATCCTCAAGCGCAACATCGACAGGTACAACTCGGTCATCGCCAACAACATCTAAACCGGCACGCTCATCGACGAAGACGCATCGTGGTGATGATACTGGCAGCGTCGTCGCCGACGGAGATTTTTATTCGACAGAGAGTCAGTCGGCTAGTAGGCATGAGCCAGGCGCCAGATCGAGACGCACGCGTGATGGATGGACTGCCTGCACTTCCCGTTAGCTAGCTGCTCGCTCTGTCGCGACCAGGAACGTTCAGACAGACAGACAGACACCCTTTTTTTCTCGCTCTCGCTTCGCTACGACTTGTATGAAATAGCAACCCTCTATCTATCTCTTCGCTGCGAAATGTTGCTGTATTGATCACAAGGCATTGTAGTCGCAGAATGAGAGAGAGAGAGACTTCTACTGGGCAGCGACTTGGGTATTGGGTCTACGTCTACGCCTTGGTCTCCTCTGGCTTCTCTTCCAGCATCTCGCACACGAAGTTGTGGTTCGTGTAAACGCAGATGTCGGCGGCGATCTGCATGGCCTTGCGGCCGATCTGCTCCGCGTCGAGGTTGTCCTGGTCGATCAGCGCACGCGCAGCAGCTACGCACAAGCCACCAGGTCAATAAACACACCTACGCTTCCATCATTCAAGACACAAGGAAGAAAGGACGTACCAAGGGCGTAGGTGCCGCCCGAGCCGATGCCGATGATGCCGTCGTGTGGCTCCAGCACGTCGCCGTTGCCCGTGAGCGTGTACGAGTTCTTGCTGTCCGACACGATCAGAATCGCCTCGAGGTGGCGCAGGTACTTGTCTGTTCGCCAGGCCTTGGCGAGCTCGACGCAGGCGCGCGTGAGCTGGCCCGGGTACTCCTCGAGCTTGCTCTCGAGACGCTCCATGAGCGTGAACGCGTCGGCCGTGGAGCCGGCAAAACCCGCGACGATCTTCTCGTTGATGCGGCGGACCTTCTTGGCGTTTGGCTTGACCACCGTGTGGCCCAGCGACACCTGGCCGTCGCCAATCACGCACTGCATAACATCACGACGTCAGCCTTCCTCTCTTGATCAAAGACAGTAGTAACACTCACCACTTTGCCGTTCTTGCGCACACACAGGATGGTCGTGCCGTGCATCTACAGACCCACAACAATAGTAGATGGTCAGCTTTCTCCATGCGATCACAGTCCAGAAGAAGGACGAGGGCTTCCTCACAGTAGGAGCGCTGCTGAAGCGGGAGACGCCGCCCACAAGCGACGCGTTAGCAATGGCGGCCACTGGTGTGGACGACACAAACGAAAAGGCCGAGGCGGCGGCCGTGGAGCGCGTGGAGGTGCGCAGCAGCGAGCGGGCGAGCATGGTGGTCGGGCGGATGTAGCTGTTCGCGTGTGGGGCGTTCGATCGATGATCATCGCAGAACCGAAAGCGTGTGGCATCAGAGTGGATGTGGTGTGGACTACATCAATTATGCAAAATGAAAAATCGTGTGGACTACGTCAAGTGGATAAAATACGAGATCTTTGGAAAGATATCCAAGGGAGAAGAACAAAAAGCGATCTTTGGTGGGTATACGCGGTATACGCATGGGGTAGCCATGTTCTGTTAAATACGGTTTTTGGTGGAGATGGGTACAATACTCAAGTCGAAATGAGGACTTGGCGGACAGGCGACACTGCTACGTTTGCTGCTGCAATGAGAAGAGAACGATCGACTTCCGTGATGAGGGAAGGAGCTCTCGATTCTCGCGGGTTGTGGGGCTGCTGGAAGCGGAAGAAGACGCATCGACTTCTCTGAGATGAGAGAGAAGGAGGTCCTCGATTCCGCACCACGCAATCCACCCACAGCCACCTTTGTAGCAGCAGTTCTTGTAGTTGTTGTCGTCGTCTTTGTCGCGTGCACTTGTCCACTGGATCACCACTTGGTCTGCGCGAGTCTGGCGAACGCGTGGAACGCCGCGAGCTCGTCGCCCTGGAACACCACGAGGCATTCCTCGGCGGACGCGATCATGTCCTTGCAGAACCGCGTCTTGGGGCTGAACGACGAGTACGCCTGCAGAACGCGGCTCAGCGCGCGGCGCTCGGTCTCGTTCATCCAGCAGTTGGAGTTGGTCACGTCGCGTTCGATCGCCATGTACACAGGGCAGTCGCCGCAGTCACATAAATAATCACTCAGCGACGTCGGAGTCGAGAGCAGCGGAGCCACACAGGTTTCAGCGTCAGCGTCGGCGTCAGCAGCTCGCTCCTGGTTGTCGTGGTCGTCTTCAGCAGCAGAGAAGTAGCAGGAAGACGTGGAGGACGAGCGCGTCCACTCGGACCAGTCGCTGTCGCTGTCACTGTCGCTGTCGTCGAAGCAATCCGAGTCGTCCACGGCGCCTTCAAAGCGCGTGTAGAACTGGCACAGTGTGGTCGCGTCACTGCCGCTGTCGTCGCTCTCCGTGTCGGAGATCGGCTCGTGTTCGTCGTCTTGGTCGAGTTGCTTGGCCTTGAAGGTCTTGAGCAGGTCTTGAGTCACGGTGACGTCGTCTTGGTCGTACAGGAATCGCTGGGTCTCGTCGTCGTCGTCCAGAATGTCGCTGCCACTGGACATGAGCGGAAGCTGGTACGGCGGGTCCTTGGTCGTCGTCGTTGGCGTGCGCTTCCCCCACAGAGTCATGTGGAGCGAGCGCTTCTTGGTCGTGGTCGTAGTCGTGGTCATGCGTGGCGTGGGTAGTTCAGTGGTGGCTTGAGTGTCTTGGGCTCGTCGTCGTCGCTGGTCCTGGCGTTGCTTGGCGTCTCGTCGTCGGGTCTTGGTCTCTTGGTACTTGTCCACAGCGCGTCGGATCCATCCGTCCTTGGATCGTCGGGTCTTGGTCGAGGCGTTGCTTGGCGTGTTGGTCGGTTGTGGCGCGTACTCGTCGAATACGTACAGTTCGTCGTGGTTGAATAGCTTGGGCAGAGGCGTCGTCTCGGGGTCCCACGTGAGCATGTTGAGGCGGTCGTTGAAGCTCATCGCGTCGTCGGCGTGGCCTGGAGCGTGGCCTACGATCGTTCGAGACGAGAGGCACGGCTCCAAAGGCACAGGAACGACTGCGACGATCTTGCTTCGCGAGGCGTCACAGGCAGCGACGCGTGAGGACGCTGGGATCTTGCGGGTCTTGGTCTTGGTCGAGGTAGTCGAGTGGGAGCTGGAGCTGGAGGAGTCCTTGTGCACGGCGACGGAGATGAAGTCGAAGGTGGCGTCCGAGATGTCCTCGAAGTCCACGACTTCTTCTCGCCGACACACAGAGGTGAAGAGCGTGTTGCCCATGGGGAATGAGCACTGGAGAGAGTGTGGCAGTTGGTAAAATGGGGAATGAGCTGTCTGCTGCCTGCCGCTTTGATCCGTTTTCCCGCCGTCATGTGATCGGCTTCGTCGCCTTCTACTCTCATGACAGTGGAATGTTCACACGAATTGCGCCATGTTCCACACCGAACAGGTTCGCATTCTCGATTCGCTTAGCTCTGATTGGACGGAGCTGTTCGTTCTTGGGATTGTGGGCAACTGGTGACCTTTCGGAGTCACGGCTAAGCGAAGATTCTCCCTCATCTTCCATCTGATTGGTCGAAAATCTTTAATTCAACCAATCAGAGCACCTCTTCCTTGGAACATGGCTACACTTGCCCGAAAGTGTAGCCATTTTCCTGCAACTTCCCTTCGCTTTGACGGTTTGCCATTGAGCCCGTCCATAGTATGCCTTGCCCACGCATTTCCTCAATCGAAGTACGTTGTACTGATCATGGGAGTCGGCTCAATTACCGCGGCCAGAGGCTTTGACGTGTTCTCCATAAATAGGCCACGGTTTGTCGTTTCCGTCCGTCTCGCGCCCAAAATTCGAAATCTCAAAAATGACCGAATAGACAGGCAGCCCACGATCGCATCCCATTGCTTCATTCTGACCTATTAGGCGAGCCCCAGTCAAATGGCGGGTGGTCTTCGATTTCGACCGCCAATTTAATTATAGCGAGTATCCTCAGACGCCCCAATCAGCTTTTGAGTCCGAACCAATGAGCCCGCGTTCTTGTCCATCAAGTTGCTTGTGTAGACCTGTGAGGTGGCCACGGTAGCGAGAGCTTGCTGTCAAGCGGAAGCGGAAGGTTTTCGCCACGCTACCGCTGCGTTGCCTCAAGGTGGAGTACAATGTGCGACCCAAGCGAAGGGAGTGGTGAGATGCCGCACCGATCGATGCATAGTTCGCAAGACATCACCGATGGCCGTCCGGAGGTCACGTGCACCAAGCTGTCGCGCTCCAAGAGCATGCTCCGGCGCAAAAAGAGCAAGGGCATCTCCCCTCATAAAGTTGCGGCGGCGCTGGAGGCGGCTGAAAACGACGAGGAAGGTCTGCTTATCCTCAACAACCCACCAGGCTTCGACCTCCGCTCGTTTTTCCGAGCCAAATCCACGCCACATTTACTGCGCCAGCAGACAAATACTGCTGCCGATGCTGGAGGCAAACGCCGGCTTCGAGGAACTGAAGAATTGTGTCTTCTCATGCCCAAACAGTCAGGCAAGGGCGGCAATCCTCGCAAGGCGTGGTTCTTGAGCTCGGGCTTGATCGGTCGTGAAGGCGGGGACAATGTCACAATCGCGACGAAAGACCCATCGATGGACCCTGTCCACGCCGAGATCTCAGTCGACGGTGACGACTACGTGCTGAAAGATCTCAACAGCTCCAGCGGCACGTATCTCTGTCTGTCGACGACCAACCGGCATCACCCGCAACGAGACGGCTATCGTCTTCGTACTGGAGACACGATAGTGCTGGGATACGGAAGCAAACTCGTCATCGAAGAACTTGAAACCTGCGTGAAGCCACCGTCAGAAGCCACCGTATCCAAGCGAATGAGTCTTCAGGCGAAGCTCGATCGTCGCATGACCGATCAGCTGGCGTTAGAGCGTGGTGCCAACCAACTCCGTCGGCAGGGAAGCAAAGCCCTGGTGCGCATGCCCAGCTTTTCGACTGGTGGGCCGAAGAAAACCGTTCGGTTCGCTGCGATCTTGGACCAGGCGAAAGTTGATCCAGAGTCCGAGCCGATGCTTCCGACAGAGGACGGCACAGAGTTTCCTATCGGGTCACGATACAAGCGAAAATCCAAGAGGCCGATGGAGCCCATCTACCCGGAGCTTGCGCCGCTGGCTTTGACCATTGCGTGGACGACGCCTGAGCTTCCCAACGAACCAAACAAGCTCTCACTTCCGCCCAAGATGGCCTACACCATCGGCAGCTCGCCGTGGTGTGACATCCAAGTGGTTTCCGATGGCATATATGCCGTCCACGCTCGCATCGTCTTCGACGGCCACTTTTTCTTGCTTCAAGATCTCTCATTTGAAGAGAATCCGCGACGCAAGACACGTATTCTGCTCACGCGGGCAACACGAATCGGCCGTGGCGACTGGCTCTTGCTGGGCAAGTGCGCCATGAATGTCGTGAACGTGTATCGCGCATTCCATGAACACGAGCCCGACTTGAAGGAAGTCGCCATCCGGTGCCACTTGCTGCGTCCGTCCAAGCGCAAGTCGCGACGGCGGGAAAGCTTCTTGCCCGTTGCGTACAAACACTCGCAAGCCGAGCCTTTCGTGATCGGCAAGGGCAACTCGTGCGACGGTCAGGTCTTCACGGCGACGCTCTCCGTCGAGCAGTTCTTGGTCCAACTTGAACACGGCCAGTGCTCGATCACGCCCCGCTTCGCTGGAATCAACCAAGGCATGTACTTTTTGCTGGGTCGCAACTCATTTCTCCACGAGACCAAGTTTAAAGACGACGTAGTCCGGTACACGAGCAAGGCGCTGATGCTCGTTGAAGGATCCATCTTCAAAGTCGGCAGCGCGGAGCTCGAAGTGACGTTTGTCAAGCTTGAAGACGCAGTGGAGGCGGTGACGAGAATGGAAGAGATCCGTGAGAATACGCAGATCTTGAAGACGATGCCTTGGCTGCAGCAGATCTCATTCGACCGCCACAGCATGGAGAACGTCGCTCGACGCGCACAACGCCTTGAACTGGAAGCTGGTGATAGCATTTACGACGAAGGCGACCCAGCGAGCTTCCTCTTCGTCGTTCTCGACGGCGAGATTGAGCTCACCACTCAGTCAAAGTCGCACCGTCGAGCATCGACGAGCACCGGCGCAGTTGGCCGCCAAGGATCAAGTAGTACCATGACTTCGTTGGCTTCGTCAGCTAGCGGGATGGGTGGGGAGATGGAGTTTGCGGTCGAATTGGTTTGTCCCGGCAGCTACTTCGGCGAGGCCTCGCTTTGGGGTGGAGAAATGGACTATGGCGAGTCGGCCAAAGCGCTAACGGCCTGTCAGCTCTTGGTGTTGAGTCGGGAAGATATCTGTGGGTACTTCTCGTACTACATGGATATCATCCGCCCACATCTCACGTACGAGTCCCACAAAGATATTCTGCAGAAGATGCGGCTTTGCGTACCTTTCTGCGGCTCGCTCACGTACCAAGAACTCCGTGTGATCGCCTCTAAAGCTGAGCGTATCTACTACCAGCAAGATGACTGGATCTTGAATAACGGAGAGTTTTCCTACAAGAACAAACGGCGCTATGGTCTTCTTCTGTTGAGATACGGTGCGGTCGACGTCGTCACGATTGATGGCAAGCCCGTACTTGTCCCTGCAACGCCTTCGAAGACACCAGGCCCGGAAATATCTGCTGCTGACGAAATCAAAGAGCACCACGAAGATGAGGAGGCAGCGCACGATGAGGAGCTTCGACCCGCTGAACAGACTGAAGAACCAGACCAGCGACCAGCGAGTGGTACACGAAGCAAGAGTCCTGCACGAGCGAAGCCGGTGGAAGAACGGGCATCTTGGGGAATGGACGCGCCACTGTTTGTGCTTCCGGGCGACCCAGTAGTGCTACAGAACCTGAAAGCACGCACTGGGGTGCAGTGTTTCTTCGTCGACGTATCAGCTTTCAAGCACCTGCTGAAGGAAAACGAGACGCGAGGGGATAATGAGCGTCTGCTGACCGTCAAGAAGACTGCTGCTGCAGGAGGCGCGGCATCGACTGCCCCGATGCTGAGGCGTCGCTCGACCAACCGTCGTAGCTCGTATGGCGTCCAGTTCAAGGCGCGTCACTCACAAGTCTTCACCTCTGCCCTGCGTGTCAACGGAACTGACGATTCGGACAATCTCATCGAGAACGCCGACCTGGAAGATGCCAACGATCCTTCGCGCAAGTGGAGACGAAAAAAGCGGAACAAAAATTTGCTGGAGAAGACGATCGTCGAAACGCAGCAGAATCACGAGCTGCTGAACGCGCTTGTGCTGTACGTGCTGTCAGGAGCGAATCGAGGCGACATCCACGTCGTCCGGAACGTCGCGACTATCGGTGGCATTGTCAGTGGCGCCGACATCGAGCTCAATGATCAGTACGTGTCAAACCAGCAAGCAGTCATAGAACACCGCGAAGGCCGCTACTGGCTGTATGACACCTTCAGTGAGTGGGGGACGTACGTGCGACTCGAAGAGAACCAGACTGTTCAGGTCTACCCGGGCGACGTGTTTCTTTCGGGGGAAGTCGAGTTCACGTGCATGGGCGCATTTCCGGAACGGAAAAAGTCGTCTTTGTGCTGTATTCAGTAACATCAGACAACACTCAGACGAAAGCGCAGTACACATTACCGTTCGTTTACGCTGCACGTGGTGGCAAGGTGTGAACCATGAGATGAGCGAGTGCCTCCTGAACGAATTCTTGGTTCACGCGAGTGTCAACGCAGACCGCCCCACGGATGACTTGAAGACCGCCGACGGTCGGTAAGAACTCGATAGCGACTGTCTTCGACGATTTCGGCGACAGTATCGGCAGATTCTAGTATTGTACAAAATAGAGGGATTAGGTTGGAAAGTACCACACAGCGCAATCCTATGAGCAATAGCACTCACCTGATGAGAGACGGAGGAGCAGTAGATGCCGCTCATTTCTTCTCTGCGGAACTGCAACTGCAGTTGCAAGTTGCGGGCCGAATTGTTGGTGATCGTCGCGTTGGCCACAAATGGAACTCCAACAGTCGCCGACTTAGGCAGATCCTGGAGCGTGACCGTGACTTCACTCGTCGGATCCGATTTGCGAACGACTGGCTGGCTCTGCACAGAGCCCGTCTCGCCCATCGCAGTCTTCCAGCCAACATGGAGGCGGCCGAGGTTCTGAGACGGCTACAAAGTACGACCGTCAGCAACGAGCACAAATCATCACCAAAGCTAAAGAAGGGCGTACCTGTGCTGAAGGAACTGGGGACGCGTCGACACTCTCAGCGCCGTTGGTGATGCGGAACACTCGCTGGACTTCCTCCTGCGGGTTCAGCAACGTCTGCGGGCCTTGCAGCAAGGCCTGCATCGCCGACTCGAGGTCGTCTGGCAGCGCTTTGCCTCCGCTGCTTGTGCTGTCAGTGTCGATTTCGTTCGCAACGAATGGCGCAACAGCCATGAAGCGGATGCTGTCGACGAACAGCGGCATCTTGGACACGTTGCGAATCTGCGCCTCCACGAGCGACTCTTCGGGTGATAGCTTGGCGTGCTTGAAGCTGATCACGAGCGGATTCTGTACGGCGAAGCGGTAGAACTTGCGGATCGACTTGGGCTCGTTCGTGATCGGGTCCGTGTACGAGACGCCGACCCGCAGCACGTGGTTGCCGACCTGGTTCAGCGGATAGTCCACGATCATGTCGAGGCTCGTGCCGCCTGCCATCACTTTCACGGGGTTAGGCGGCGGGGAGCGGCCCGTGCGAGCGTATCGGTTGTCATGGAGGTCCACACGGTCGTTGGCACACTGGATGTTGGCCTACAACACGTGGACGGATGAGGAGAAGCTTTAGGTAGAAGGATGCCGACAAGGGCTTCGTACCGTTAAACCGACGTCGCGCAGATCGCATGTGTACTGGTTGATCACACTGATGTAGCTGCTGAACGTGTTGCCCAGGAAGATCTCGCTAAGCGCATTACATCATAGGGAGAAACGTCAGTTAAAAGGTAATCGGCCTTGAAGTTGACGTATCCACAGCAACGAACCCGAAGCTGTCGGGCAGGATGAGCATGCTGGACATGGAGAACTCGTGCTGCAGCGCCGTAGATGGAAGCAGTGTCGTGGGCATGAGAAGACCGGAGTTGGGGCCGTGCGTGTACAGCTTGGGCTTGTACAACCGCATCACTGTGATCATCAGATAGTATGATGGTGAGGACGAAATCCGCTGAAACGCAGCTTCTACCGAGCCATATCACACCTTTGAGGGTCGGCTGGATGTGCGTTGACGTGCCGGACGTAGTGGCAGACGTCGAGGAGCCGCTTCCGCTGCCTGGCGCCTGTGGGATGACGCCGCCCGCGGCGCCTCCGCCGCCATATTGCGTGCTCATGTTGGTGTGTTGGCGAAGTCAAAACTCAAAATGTGTCCCTCATTCAGAAAACAATCGTCCCTAATTTACCAGGTGAATTGGGGACGGCGCACTCCACCAAGAAAATCGAGTCGTGAAAATGATGGACGAGATCGCCTGGAAGTGCTCGGCGGCGTTCCTCCTCGGCGTGGCGACGCACTATGTGGCTACCGCTTACATCCACGCTGATAAAGCGAGTGAGAGTGCATCGGCTCCAACAAGTATGACGTCGAAAGAGTCTGCAGAGCGTAAGAAATCATCCGATGAAGGTGCGAGCGAAGATGGCGAAGGCAGCGGAGATGACGGCGAAGACTACTCTTCGGCGGACAGCGACTGGGAGGGCGTCGACGAAGAGAGCTGGGAGCCACACAAGATGGTGCTGTGTGTGCGGACGGACTTGAAGATGGGCAAGGGTATGATGCGCATACGAATTGCTGCGGAAGCGAACACGATTTGACCTCTGGGATTATGGAAACAGGCAAGATCGCGGCGCAGTGCTGCCACGCGACTCTGGGCGCGTACAAGCGCGCGGTCAAGCGCACGCCGAATGCTGTGAAGGCCTGGGAGATGCTTGGCCAGGCCAAGGTCTGCCTGAAGGTGGACTCGGAGGAGGAAATGATGGAGCTCGCGCAGACGGCGGCCGCCAACGGACTCATCAACTACGTGGTGGTGCGTGCTGCCTTTCTCTCATCTCACTAACTGATGATCCTGTTTAGTTGACTCATGTATACGGTTGTTTTCGTGGTCTAGGTCGACGCCGGCCGCACGCAGATCGCGCCGGACTCGAAGACCGTGCTGAGCATCGGCCCGGCGCCTCTGGAAGCCATCAACATCGTCACCGGACACCTCAAGCTCATGTAGCATCCATCTCCCAGCAAATGAACAACATCATGTGAATGAATCACGAGCCACTGTACTATGAGGTTGCAGTCTTCCACGAACACGCACTATGATACTAGAGCATCGGGAATACGTTGTCGTAGTCGCGCACACGCTCCTCCGGAGTTTTGATGACTCCGCTGTTCTTGAGCACGCGCATCACGACGAGCACGACAGCAATCACTGCAGCCGAGGCGGCGATCGTGCCTGCGATCGCAGCAGCCACGTGAGCCGCTGGTAGGGAAGCGCCGGCCATCGCGCCAGTGCGCGTCATCACACTGTACGACGACAGCGCGCTGTTCACACACGCGAGGTATTCGCCACGCGTGGACCACCACTTGAGCGTACACAGTGTCTTGGCTCGGCACTCGGCGTTGTCACACGGCGGCAGGCGATGAGACTGGGCCTTCATGTTCCAGTAGTATTCTTCGAGCAGCGACGAGTCGGCTTGCATGCGCTCGTACAAATCTTCCAGGGCTGACGATGAAAGCGACTGGAGGTCGTATGAGTCACTTGCCTGGAACAGAGGACGCCATGCAAGCTGCTGGTCACTTTCCGAGATGTTGGTGCCGTGGACAGTGAAATCGACGACTTCGTACGTGTCGGCATCATACTCCCAGACCATGAACGACGGGTTGTTGCCAAAGAGAGGCGACACTGAGCCGGACACGAACAGCGGCACTTGCGCGAGCGAGTCGGCTCCGCTGGCGTCGACCGGCACGCGGAACTCGACGCTGTGGACGTGTCCGAAGAACTGCGCCTTGATAACGTCCGGATAGCAGCTCACGATGGACTTGTAAGTCTGGATGTAGTGCTCATGCCACTGCGGTTGGCCTCCGAACGAGTCGATGAACGGCGCGATGTGGCCAGCGATGTACGCGAAGCGGGACTTCTGGCGCAGCTCCAGAAGGGTGGCATTGAGCCACGCGAACTGGTGGAACGGATCCTGGTTTGCCGAAGTGTCCGGCAGATGACTTGGCTACAGTATCATCATTTTCGTCAGTGACTAATGAAAATGTTTCGACAGCAGATCCATATAGAACTCACCGAATACGGCACTGTGTTGAGCGTGAGCACCGCGAGCTTGTCGTCGAGGTCGTAGGCCAAGTAGCCGCGGCGGTTAAGCGAATCGAAGTTGGAGGGCGTCAGTGACGTGCTCCAGACTTTCGAGATGAGCTCAATGGACGGGTTCTTGGCGATGTCTGGGTCCGTGACGTCCATGTAGTAGTCCGGGTCTACACAATAAATTGCCCGCGTCAGCACCAATGAAGGCGATGCCTGAATAGTGTGAGGGGATCACTTACTGCCGTCGGCATTGCCGATGATCGCGGTCGCTTCGAGTCGCTTCTGGCTGTCGACAGGGTAGTACTTTTCGAATGTCTTCACATTGGTCTCGACCGCATGCTTGATGTAGTCGTCCGAGAACCGTCCGTGGGCGGCGTGGTCGCCAGTGTACAACAGGAAGTCTGGCTCGGGCAGCACGAGCTTGGCGTAGCCAAGGGCTGACTCCAGCAAGCCAATAGGCGCGTCTGCGCCGTAGCGGTATGGGATTTTAGCCGACTCGGCGTCGTCTAAAGTCGCCGAAATGTTCAGATGAACGTCCGAGAAGTGGAGGATGCGCTTGGTCTTGGCGTTCACGCAGTGGCTAGCACCAAGCGCCAACAGCACACAGAGAGGAGAGAGCTTCATCTGGGTGGACGAGATAACACACACAGCGGTGCACACGGAACGGTGGACGCGCGCGTGGCCGTAGTAGACGTCGAGTGGCTTCAGCTGCCTATGGAACTCAACAGCTCCAGAGGCGAGATTCGCGAGTCCACTTGAAGAGGGGGTGTTCCTAACCGTTATGAGTTTGAATACTGGACCTTCCAAAATCTAAAGTTAGGAAAATCGGTGGTTTGATCCTAAAATGCACATTTTCACTGGATCCCACCACGGGATCGCAAGTTGCAGTGCAGTGGAAATGCGACTTGGAATGGACTCGTCGCATCATGTGAGTGATCGACATTACGGATGATTCGACACAACTCAGTCCGTTGAAGTGCAGTCGGGCGACAACCTCAAGATCGGGGTTGTCCTACTAGGACTCGCTACGTTGACCCTTTAGGCAGCGCCAACGCACATACGACGGACTACAAGAAAATGTCTCGATGTCCCATTTGATGGTGTTTCTCTCGAGATACCGGTACAACGTCCACAAAGCAGCTTGATGAACGCGGTACTGTATCAATATTGCCATCATCCGTGGATGTTGTGTGTGTGGTTAGTGCTGGAACGCACAGGCGAGACCGCTTAGTGGGCGTTAACACTGCTGCGCCGTACCTGCAGCGCTTGCCATTCTTCCCGCTGGACGATTGGTGTCAATAGGGAGGTCCTCCCAGCATTTGAGTCCGAGCCTTGGACTCAAGTGGGTAGGTGTCTCCTCACGCGACAACTTCAACCATCGTGGCTGCATAACCACGCAGGGGCTCACGACCCATGCAGCACCAGGACACAGATTGAATCAAATCCAGCAGGAATGGGCCATTCAATGGCTGGTTGGTTGAATGGATGCGCCGCGGTCAGCAACTCCATCTTCCCGACTTGTTTTGTTTCAAGTCGGCCAACATAAATACGCACCGCTTCAGTCACACTCTTCAACATGTCATTTCGGCGAATCAGATACCACCATCTTAAATTTCAGCCAATAAATGGCTGATAAAGTGGACTCGGGTGGGCGGCTAGTTTCTGTGACAACGTGAGAAACAAGGCCTCCTGACTAAGAGCTCTTGTATCGAGTAGGTTCGCTCTAATATAGGGGTTTGTCGATCCTTTGTTCTGCCCGAGACCCCTGAACACGCGTGCAGTCTGGTCCTGTGCATGTAAGCGAGAGAAGTGGAAGAAGAAGACGCCGAGAAGCCGACCACCTCACGAGCTACAGCCGCCCCGTCACCATTAACCGATACGCGACGTCCTCCACAGCATCACTGTGTATTCACCCAAGCAACGCGCGTCGGAACGAGCCCCCAACGAGTCAAAATGGCGAAGAGTGGAAGTGCGTGATCCTCTCTCTACATGGCTTCGCCTTTGGATTTGCGATCGCCATGGAACTCACACGACGGCGGCGCTTTGCTTTGTAGAGTTTTTATTCGGCATGATCTTCTGCTTCTCCGGATTCATCTTCCTGGTGCGTATGGTACTCGTCACAGACCGGATGCGAATGCGATTCTAACCGTCGCTTGCTCTTCACCTTCCATTCTGTCACAGACGATCGTTGGCGCGCTGCTCAAGCTTCAACCTGAGTTCGTGAAAAGCGCCAAGAAGCCGAAGACCACGGCCAACTCGTGCTTTGAAGCCGGTACGAACACCAAGCGTCTACTACCGCATGGGGTTTTCTATGTTGATCGGCCGAGTATCTGACAAACTTCGACGCTTTTTCTTTTGTTCTTCTTGTAGCTGCCTTGTATGCGCTGTTTTCCGGTGGCTTCTACGTGCTGTACAAGCGGGGCGCGATGAGCCTGTCCGACTTAACGACTGTGCAGGAGACCACCGCACGCGAACGATCCTACTACGAGCTGTCGGATTCCGAGGAGGAACTGCCACTCGCGCTTCACATGTCGCCCGCCGAGCGCACGTACACACTGTCGCCGACCTCCCAAACCAGCAAGTCGTTATAGAAAGAAAGAAAGAAAATCCGTGTTGAAATGAACGAAATGATCCAAAACAAACTGCTGACTTCGCTTTCCCTCGTGTCGACGACGTCGTCAGGGAAACAAGTAGGAGTTGACCATGATCCACCGAAATGACCATCGATTCGGTAGGGGGAAATGACGCTACGCGAGCGCAAATACTACTAATCAGCCCCAGTCTCCTTGAGCAAACGCCATTGGACCAGCACAAGCTCCTGCGCGTAGGTGAGCTCGTAGAACGTCGGGCGTCATAGGCCCCACACGCAAGGCTGATTTTTCTTAATCAGCTTAGCTTAGTTTTCAAATGCGATGTTTCCGCGCCTTCACACAAACCAACCCCCAACAATGAGTGACCAAGAAGACGGCGACGTCGTGCGCTCCGCCTCTCAGCAGCGCAGCGCCGTTAATGGAGAGCCCACGTGCGTGGTATGTGTAGTGCTCATACTAGTAGATTGTTATGGCGACCGTGGTGCTCACTACTGTACTGTCATTTTCGCTGCAGATATGTGGCCGATACGGCGAGTACGTTTGTGACGCGACCGACGACGACGTCTGCAGCCTCGAGTGCCGCGACGTGTGTACACAGCGACAAGCAGAGACACATACGAACGCAGCCATCGCATCTAACAAGCGGAAAGCGACCCCAGAGGAGGCTGAGACGGCGTCTCCACCGCGGAAACTGGCTCGCCAAGACGATGTCGACCCTGTCGCTGATGCAGCTTCGAACGAGACGCGTAGGAGGCTACACATCCACGCGGAGGCCGTTGGCGACCACGCACAGGCTTCTCCCTCTTTGCTGACTTCGTTCGACATTTTACCCGAGCGACTGAAGGGAAATCTGGCGGCCAAGGGGTTCGCGTCGCCGACGCCCGTGCAGATGCAGACCATCCCTGCGATTGTCATGGGTTCCCACGTGCTCGTGAGTGCGCCTACAGGCACGGGCAAGACCGTCGCGTTCCTGTTGCCCGTAGTCATCCAGATTCTGGAGAGAAGGTCAGCCGGTGAACACGTTGAAAGTCCGCATGCAGTGGTGCTTGCGCCGGTTCGAGAGCTGGCGATGCAGATCGAAGACGAAGCCAAGACGCTGGTGAAGGGCATTCCCGATATGAAGACGGCGCTTTTGGTCGGCGGCCTGCCAGTCGCACCACAGCTCCATCGTCTGCGGCAAGGAGTTCAGATCGTGGTCGCGACGCCTGGTCGGCTTCTTGGAATCCTCACCGACCACTGCGATGGTAGCATTGTCGAAAGGCTGCTGGACGACGTGCGCTGTTGCATCGTGGACGAAGTCGACATGATGTTCAGCATCGGATTTAGCGACAAGCTCGTCCAGATTCTCAGCCAGTTCGTGGGATCGGAAGTACCAGTACTGCTTGTGTTCACGAGCGCGACGATTTCGCCCAAAGTGGAGAAGGCAATGAAGGATTGCGCGTCTTCATCGTCGTATCTTCGGATCCAAGTCGGTTCGTCATCAGCAGCTCAAGGGACGGAGTCATCGGGGCTTCATGTCCATGCGCATGTAGCGCATTCCGTTCACTGGGTTGAGGAGAATGCAAAGAAGACAGAACTGTTCCGTTTCATCGAGAAGCACCCTGGCCAACCAACGGTACGAAAGCAACTATTCACTGACTACCAGGGCATTCTATTGATCACTAACATACGATGTTTGCGATGTAGCTCGTATTCGTGGACTCGCGAGTCGGCGCCGACATGCTGGCGGAGGCGATAGGGAAGAAGATAGCTCGTGTTCGTGCGCTCAGCTTCCATGCGGGGAAATCTCAGCAGGAGAGGCTTCAGATCTTGGAAGACTTCGTCGAAGAACGAGTGCAGATTCTCGTGACGACCAACGTGCTCGGTCGAGGCATCGACATGCTGTCTGTGGAGAACGTTGTTATCTTTGACGCACCAAAGACCATCCAAGACTACGTGCATCTTGTCGGTCGTGCTGGAAGAGACGCTCTTTCAGCTGAAGACGTAGACGGCCAAATCCAAGCGACATCTGTGTTGTACGTGAACGCCAAGGACGACTCGATCTTTGACGAACTCGTCCAATTGTTCCGGCCGACAGCCGTGCGGATCCCCAAAGAAGTCTACAGCACGCTGCGTGCACGGTATTTACGAAAGCATCCAGCGCGAGTTGCCGTCGACGACGCACGCCGAGCATTCCAAGTTGTCCACAGCAGCGAGGGTCAAGTGGTGACGCATCATGCACGCACATGGGGAACTTGGAAGGGTAACACGAAATGAGTGCAAGTGGGTGAGCAGCTACGTCTGAGCACTCGAAGTTTGGGCTGCGACGTCGCCATTGGTGGGTGGAGAAGCAAACCAGGGCAATGATTGCCGCTTGATTCGGGTCTTGCGGAAATAGTTGTCGTACTCAACTGCGCCGTCGACCAAGATCAAATCGTTCGCTCTACATGTGCAGACCCGCCAGAAAAACTTCACAAACCACGCCAACAGTGTCACGTAGCAACTGTAGAAGATCGGCGACACTCGAATCTCGAAGACGTGGGTCAAGACCGCCTTTGAGTACACCACGCGGTCATATAGCTGAGTCGAGTATTCCGAGAAGATCATGAGGTACAGCACGAGAATACTCATCCCCATGCAGAAGCCCGTCACATGCGCGAACATGTGAACGTTCACGCCCAGCATACGTCGGGTCTTCGGTGTCAAGGCGTCAGCCAAGAGGATCCAGTGCGTCCATATCCAGGAGAGTGCAACCAGCACAGCGGCCCGCACGTTCCATCGGAAGAAGTCGCACATAGCGATGTGGACCACGAGAGACTGAGCGTCAAGAAAGCAGAACTCGAACGACGTCACGATTGATCGAACGAGAACCCTCTGGTAGTGCGCCGCGCTGATGACAAAGAAGCTTGAAGTTGCTACCAAGGCAAGAAAGTGCGGCCAAGGCACGACGTCACGTCGGTTAACTGATCCAGCCACGTTGAAGAACACGTCGATGGGCGTCGCAGCAAGCGTGAGGGCGATTCCGATTCGAGCCATCCACCACATCAGGCGCCGCGTATTGAGGACGCGATTGAGATGGACGAGGAAACGGAATGGCGCGACAGTTTCTTCTGAGTCGATGACGCGTATCGTGGAAACGTGCCGCATCTGCTGCATGTGAAGTGGGCGTCGCTCGTGTGATAACGAGTTTACATCGACAGCTTCGCCTTGGTCGCGGTTCGATACGGCTGATGGTGTCTCAGTGAGCGGCGGATTGTGGTCCAGTGCAACAAAGCGAAGTGTACAGCGATAGGCAACGCAGCTGACGACGGAGCCTTGGCTTTCAGTCGACTTGCTGAAACGGAGGTTTCTTCGATTCCGGACGACGTTGCGGGCGATCATCGCGAGAAGTGTTGTAATGCCGTTCAGGATGACAGCATACGCTGAGATTTCGTGGGTGTTGTATCGCCAAAGCACGTCGTTGTGGACTCCAGCAACCCAGTCAAAGGCGACGAAGGGGATCAAGAGCAAGAGCATCACACTTGCAAGAAGAGATGACCAGACGAGGCGACGAACGGCGCGCAAATTGGAATCAAGGACGATGTTGATCTGGATTCCCAGCCATGTTGCAATGAGAGCGAGGCACCGGACGTCGTTTAGGGCGATCCCACACACGACACAGGTGATGATGTTGATGATGGAGAAGAACCAAACTTCGTACGTAGACGAGAACAAGAGTCGAATGACGTGATACCGCAAGTGAGTTGGCGCGATGAACGCGCCTGGCATGGCCAAAAGGCTAACTGGAATCGACACCGTTCGACTCGTTCGTAGATCGAGGACGAGAAAGATCGGATACGCGACGACTGAGATCAGGTACGTCGTGAAGATGAGCGTGTTGTATCGCGTGGTCAACAGATTGATGAACTGGAGTGCGCGCGGCGACAAGAATCGAGACTTCAGTGATATCGAGAGGTCGAGGTCAGGGAGCGGGTGAGCTGGCTTCAGCTCGTAGAACACGCGTCGGTGGGAACCGACTAGCTCGCCTCCGCGCCCTGCATTGCTCGACACTGCGTCCTCGGCAACGGCGGAGTGTGGGCCCACGCGAGTCATCTCTTGGCGCTCGTGGTACCAAAACTCAACACTCGGAGACGAAGAATCGAGATCTCCCAGAATATCTCGGATCAAATCGTCGTGATCATATCTATGGGGTCGTGACTAAGTTAGTTGCTAGCCAAGTCCTCGCTGCCGGGGTGGATTGAAGGGACCATCGCAGGCCTCCAGCGAGATCAACAGCAGCACAATGCAACGGCCGGCAGAGTTGTCCTCTCGTCATTTCGAGGAAGGCTCTGTGTGTGTCAGTATCATTTCCGTGCTGGCAAGACGCGGATTTGCGCACGTGACGATTGTCGCCACATCGAGCCCCATCGCCGTGAGCGTTCTTGAGAAGTGCTTGCCGAGCCGGATCGACGAGCGTCTTTCTTGGCCATGTAATTATTGCAAACAACTGCACCGTCAAGTACGACCAAGACGTCGTTTGGAACTGTGCTCAAACGCCAAAGCAAACGCAAAGACAGCGCAAGCGTTGTGACGAAACAGTTGTAGAAGAACGGAGCTACTCGGATGGTGATCGACTGGTCCAAGATGACGCCGTGCCACACAATGCGGTCGTGGTAGCCTTCATCGGCTGGAGAGGTTGGCGAACGAGTTGGCGTCGAGACAAGCTCAGAGACCAACGCCAAAGCCGAGCACACACACAACGCGAAGACAGGAGCAGCGAAGCGAATGTGGAAGGCGATGCGAGATCGAACCATTGGCGTCAGAGCGTCCAACGAAAGGACCCAGTGAATCCAAATCCACGACGTTGCAACCAGTGCGATACAGCGAGCCGTCCATCTGGAGAAATCGCAGACGCAGAGGTGGGCGGCAGTGACTTGGGCCGAGAAGAAGGTGAAGTTGAAGGATGAGACGATCTTTCGCAAGACGCGACGATGGTGGAGGCCAACAAAAGACGTGCAGTACAGTATTGTTGCAGCCAGCGAACAAAGCTCGATCACAGGTGGTCGCTGAAGATCTCTTGGCATTTGGCGATCTGATGACTGAGATTTTGATCGCGGGCCAGTGATTCCTGCAAGAAATGCAAGTACTGCAGTCATCAAACCGAAGGCGTGAAAGCCTTTGGCGCACTGCATCCGTCGAGGTATCGTCTCGCAGTCTATTGCCGCAAACAACGTCAGTAACGCGGTGGCACGTGCATTTGAGAGACCAATCGAGTCGATGTGGTGAAGCCTCTGCAGGTACGGTTGGCCAGTTCCGCGTCGAATATTCAAGCGTTGGACCGGCGGACCAGTGGACGCTACATCTCCACGCAACGAGACTGAATTATCGTGGAGGTCTCGCGTGTATCCATCAGGTGGGTCGGCAAGATCCTTCACGACATATTTCAGCATCGTCCGGTAGCTGACGAACTCGATCATCTGCGAAAGCGGTGACTGTGGAAGGATTCCGGTCTGTGTTTTTGCGGCGCGTCGATGAGCATTTGCACGGTGCTTGCGGAACACGTTTCGAGCAATCAAGGCAGCTACTGTAAGCAGTCAACTCGAGACGAAAGATTCTGACGGCACTTGGTGGTCGCCGAACTTGAAGAGTGCGAAGAAGCGTTGCCGAGGAATCAAGCATAAGCTGCACCAACCGGAAATGAACAAGTGGACTGCGACGCCGATGCAGTTGATCCAGACGCAGTTACGTGCTTCCCGAAGATTTGCGTCTATCATGATATTCACCTGCACGCCAAACATGGCAACGGCGACAGCGAGAGATCGGGACGGCGCGTCGCCGACAATCACACTCAAGACGAAGAAGGTGCTCCAGCCAACGATTGTGCAGAGCCAAAAGTCGAATGTCGTGAGCATTGTTGTGACAAAGTCGAAACGCAGTGTGGTGAACATGGAAATCGACGGGATCGCGCATAGACATACGGCCGATATGGCGAGCGGGTCAGCAATCGCGAACGGCAAGACCGACGTCAACGGGTCCAGTGCCACGCCGACAGTGTAGCCGAAAACAAGAGGGCGTCGAAATCGCCTCATGAATGCGTCAAAGGCATCAAGCTGTCGACGGGTCATGTAGCGAGACTTGATCGAGATTGAGAGGTCGACGATTGGGAGTGAAGTGGCCGGAGCGAGTTCGTACATAATTGGCTGCGGTGGAGTTTCCTGATGGTGGTGCAGCGCTGGCGATATCAACTGCAGTGGAGCGACATGTTGAGCGGCGTGCGGTGCGTCATGACGAACCATGCCTAATGGGAGGCCTCTGTTCTATTGACGATGCCCTTTGTGAGCGATCAGATCGATCGACGAGGGAATTCAGGTTGTCGCCAGGAATAGCTGAGCAACGACGTGCTGCAATTTCTACTTTGAAGAAAGGGCAATTTTGTCCGCGATGTTCAAGGGATTCAGAACCAAGATACGTCAGTTGATTCAATTCCATGAGAGCTCTGGCGTCGGCCTCTACTGCGGGAATCCGATCAACAGAACGTCATCTACGAATTCACCGCGGTCTCTTGCGTTGGTTGTACCGGTACTGCTGTCGGCGCAATGGATCTTCGGCTTCGAATTGTTTTCCAGATCGAAAGCCTCGGTAACGTCAACCTCTTGCTTCGACCGGGAGGTTTTGGTGGCGGTCGCAAGTAGTTGTCGTAGGCGACTGGTCCGTCGATCATCACACACTCGTGAGGCTGAGCCGAGAACACCCGCCAGGTCACACGTAGAGCGCCGGCCATGACGGCCACAAACGTGCTGTAAAATGCAGGCAGCATGCGAAACTCGACGCGCTCGCCAAGGATCTGACCGCTCAAGATGATGCTGTCGTGGATATGAACGGTGGCCTCGCTGAAGAGAAGCAAGTGGTTGAGAATCGACGTCGAAAACACGAGCGCCGTGACCACGATCTTGAGAAGGAGTGGAGAAAATCCAATGCGGTCTCGAACCACGGGCGTGAGTGCGTCGATGGTGAAGACCCAGTGGGACCAAAGCCATATGATGACAAGCAGCACGCAGGAACTCTGCCAGCGGAAGAAATCCGCCACCGCAAGGTGTACGAACGTGACCTGCGTCGACAGAAGATGAAGTCGAACGACCAAAAGATGGTCACTAGGATGTCGCGGTGGCATAGCATGAGGCAACTCGATGTGTACAGCAATGTCAACACGCATGCCACGAGCATCGCCTTCGAAGAGTCGACGACCTTGTCGACGTTGGAGGGTGGGCCGTACGTGGGA